>RJWM01006869.1:0-81623 GCA_004363535.1 Dasyprocta punctata | reverse complement strand
GATTTGGATAAGATACTGGTTTTCCAATAGATTATGAAAAGTATTTTGAAAGTCCAAGTTTTTAACAAGTAGTAACTGTATGAATAGTAAATATCAAAAAAACAAGCATAAATTCAAAAAATAACTATGAACTCAAGTATAGCCCATACTTCATGCTTCATATATTGGTGCTATTTCATGAATCACATAGACACTGCATTAATATGAAAACCAAAATAATCTATATTACTGTTATGACTAAACTTGACTGAATTAAGTCACATCTAGGAGATAAGGACAGCACAATTCTGTTTGTGTCAGTGGAATTGTTTCTAGATATGGTTTTTTGTGTTGGCCAGGAAACAGAGGGGAAGATCTGTCTTGATTCTGAGTTGCATGGTGCAGTAGGCTTCCAAACAAGAAAGCAGACACATAGGAAGGAAGAAGTCCACCTGTGTTGGCAAGCTTGATTCTGCTGCAGAAGGTATGTTTTTGCTGTGGGTATTAGACACCAGTTTCTTCAGCCATTCAATGTGGACTCATCACTAACCCTTCAAGGCATTTCCTGACTTTCACATTTGGACTGGTACTGCACACTTCCAACCTCGTGGATTGAGTAGCTCCTGAATTCTCTGGTTTTCCAGAATGCGCACGGACTTTACGGACTATCCACTTCTTATTCTATACAGTAAAGCTGTCTAGTAAGTCTTCTTTCTTAATTACACACGAGTGCTTGAAAAATATGGTGCATGTTTAAGTTTTTAAAAATAAGGTAAAAGAGACATCGCCGTTAATCTCCTTTTAAATACTAGCCTTCAGTTTGAACATACTTACCCCATCATTCTTACCACTTTGAGAGCAGTTCTGGAGTCTTCCTTTGTGTCCGTACAAGGCATGACAAATAATATGATAAATGCTCCTACTAAGTGCCATCCAATGTAAAGGCATGCTTGTAAAGATAGTATAATGTTTCCTCATCCACCATGTTCACTGCAATGACAATGTGCAATATCTGGCTCTTTTCCAAAGTCAAAATGGTCATGAAATGTAAATGTTTTTTAACAGATTCAGAATATCGAGGAAACCACAACAGGGCAACAAAAGATAATCACAAGTGCATTTTAGAAGTGCTACAGAAAATTACAAGAATGATTGGATAAGTGTGTTCAAAGAAAAGAAGAGCAATTTGAGGGGGATTCATGACAATGTGTCTTATACTGTAATACATTTTTCAATTTAAATATTCACCATATTTTTAGATCGGATATATTTTTTTCTATTGATTTTGTTCCTGTAGAGAATCATAATCAATACAATTACTCAGAAGGAAAATACAAAGAGATAAGGAATAAAGTAATAAAGTTACATTGGAGTATGCTAAAGTAAAATCGTCATCACTACAAAAACAAGATAAGAAGCAGCAAGCTGACTAAACTGAATAAAGTCCTATTTTTCTAATTGAAATTGCATATAATAAATAAGCAAGTGTGTTGAAAAACTATTTGAAGATAACATAAAGTGTTAAATAAAGGATTCTGTGTAGTGAACTTCAGTTTCTCAAGCTGACCGGTACAACAGTTGTCAGTAGTGAAGAAATTAGCTGTCATAATTGGGTGATTTTTTAATGTGTTTACAAAAATACATTTTTGGAATATTTTGTTTACAAAAACACATTTTTGAAAACAAAAACGAACACACGCACAGACTAATTTGCTTAATTGTTGTTTTATTTAACTCTAAAAGGGATCATGTGCTCCAAGTTCTTTTTGTATAAATAATACACATTTGCCTTATTTTAATATCTTTACAATTTTGGTTTAGTTCAAATGTTTTAACATTTCTTCATAATACCAATTTTTCAAACTTTTAAAAAGAACTGTAGTTTATCACCCTTCTATATATATGTTCCATTTGCTTTGTGACAAGAAAGTCTTCACTTGTTTTAGCTTCCTGACTTATTTGGAATAGATATTATGTCAATAGACTGATCAAATGTCAATCCACAAATGATGAAACATCATTAAATGTCCATAAGTTACCACTTAACTCTCACAGCTCTCATGTAAAGAATTTGGTATTAAAATTTTCAAAATTAAAAGCATAAGATCCTTTGTTAAACCAATATCATTTTTTAGTCTCTCCCTTAATATAAATGTGTCAATAAACAAATTTGTATACCAGGAATTCTGCTGTGATATTTTTATACCTGCAAAAGCTATGAACACTATGACTGGCATTGAGTAATGGCCATATAAAATGTGTTCCACTGATAATAAATATCAGGCAAACCAACCTCTGTCTTTTGATTTGGATAAGTTATTGAGAGAAATAGAATGGAGAAAGAAGTTTGTGGTATTATTAGGGTTTGTGGTTTTTTTTTTTTTTTTTTTTTTTTTGTAAAACAAATAATTAACAAAAGAACAAGCAATGTAAAACCCAATGCCAAAGTGCATGGTTCTGTGCAGGCATGGATTTGCATATAAGAGTGGTTAAAGTGAAGAGTACAACTTGCAGACATAGAAGCCCTGCCCACTCATAGTGAATAGGGGAGAGGATAACAGATGATGGAACAAAAAGTAAGACTTCATACATAAATGGCTGTATGTGTTTAGGGATAATGCATTACATCTAAACATTGTATATTTATATTTATATATGTATATATATATATCAAAATCAATTATTCAAACACATGGCCTGGAAGTGTCTAAGATCAAATTAAAACAAATTTTATTTGGGAAAATGTTAAATAGTAATTTCTTCTTTGGAATTCTGGTATCTGAAAAGCATGTCTATAATAAAACACTAATATTTTTAAGAAATGTAGTAAAGGCTAAAATCCTGAATCAGAGGAAAGAATGTCAATAGTGTCCCAGAAACTTCTAGAGATTTGAAATGAAAATAAATGGATGAAACTATTAGCACAATTAAAGAAAATGTTTTTATGTGTTTACCTTCTGTTTTGCTCTCAACAAAAAGTCTTTTTTGCGAAGAAAGTAACTGAGATGGTCAAAGACAGCACTAGATACCCCTGGAGGCTTGATGAGCAGAAGCCAGCATCAAGATGAAGCAATGGGATTGTTGGCAGAAGCAAGCTGAGCTGTGCAGATGACAGCCATAGGGCCACCTCTGATGTCCTGGGCAGAGAACTCATCTCCAGCCCTCACTTGGCGTGAAGTACAGTCTAAATAAAATGAAGTAGTAGGTTTTATAAAAGGGCAGTTGTGCCTTTCACAGAAGGGAACCTGTGCCCCAACTCTCTGAGTATCAAAGTGCAAAGATAAACAAAACCAAACCTTAAGCAGTGGTGTATTGTTACCTACTCTGCTGTATCTTGCCTGCTAGCTCTCCCTACATAAAGTGACTTCACAGAAGATTAAGCTCTAATGTGGTAGGAACCTAAGATGCTGTTTTGCAAGTGTGTTGAGAAAAGAGCAGGTAGCCCATTACCACAACACAGGATCTACAGATAACAGGGTTCACAAGCTGCTTGACCAACCATGCATCCTCTGCCTACTTAGCTGCTGCCCTACAATTCATTCAGCCTTCATATTTTAGGGCAAACTAGATCAGCAAACTACCACAAAATGTCAGCACAAATGTCTTCCTTCTCCCTTTGCCTGCAATATTAGTATGTGAAAAGGGACTTGCAAGTGCATCTGACAAAATACATTCAAACTTCCTACAAGAAGTTTTTAAAGGAGAGATAAAGAAATATCATGACATTTATTAAATAATTCAGGAATTCTGAAATGGATATATTATCATATATAAATTCTGCTTGTAGTGCCTGGAGAGAAATATCATTATGAAGGTAAAGAACTGAGTTCAGAGAATATACTTTTGAGTAAGAAACAAAGGCATCATACTAGAATAAAATAGTGTAAAGGAGAAAATGACCACCAAATTTAAATAGAAATTGAGGTCAAGATATTATCATCAATTCAGAAGAAATTTGATGATTTTTTAAAAAGAGCAATTAACCAGAGGAGCAAACAGTAGAACTAAGTCTGACATATGAATAAGTACAGAAAATTGGAGGATAAAAGGAATACTTATCAACAGTGTAATGGATGGATCTTTCTTCCAGATAAACTAGGCTAAGCATCTTCATAGTAAAATACCTCACTTGGATAAAGTGATCAGGAAAATATATGCATGCGTGTGTGCCTGTGTGTGTGTGTGTGTGGGTGGGTGGGTACGTGCATGTTCACAGTTCCAAATGCAATCAATTTTGTGACTTTCCACGACAAATTGTCTCCATTTATAAAACAATTTACTTCCAATGTTAAATTATACAAATAAATTAGAAAAAGGTAGATTTTAAAAGTTTCCTGAAAGAGTGGTTGTATTACCAATAAATAAAGTGAAAAGCATTAACTACGTGTTTCTTGTTGGAGGACACTTCAGTGAGACCGTTAAAGTGACTGTGGCCAAATATTTTGTTTCACCTGAAAACGGGCATCCTCTTATGACCCATGAATTACAGGTCAAATAAGTGGAGACAATGCTACCTGCTACTATGTATATTTGATTTTAAAAATTGTATTCTAGTCTTTAAACAGTAGGCAAAATCCATGGTGGAAATATACAAATACTTCATTTTATTATTTTTAAGCAAATTGTTAGAAGTTAAATTGTTGCTAAGGCTGCCATTGCATCTGGTAAATAGCTTATCTCTGTGCAAAGGATTTTAATTGTTGCATCCATTCATATGGCCATATATAATAATATCAGCTTCAGTTGGGGGAGAATTTCTAAATTGTTCATCTTTTCCAATAAATCAGTTTACTGTAAAATAATCAAGACAAACCGAATTTCATTGGCATTTGCCTGCCATTGACAAGATGAGGTAATTATAGCCACAGATTGTAATCTCTAAAACTATTTTTAAAGTTCCCCAATAATGAAATAAACAAGGAAAGACAAAGCCTACCTTATATATAAAAATTAAAAACTTGGGTAAGGTGGTTCATGCCTGTAAATGCAGCTATGGTGATGGATGAAGGAGGAAGATGGCAAGTTTTAGCTCAGCCTGCACAACTTAATGAGCAAAATAAAAAAATAAAGGGCTGGGGATAGGTGCAATGGTAAAGCATCCCTGAGTTCAAATTCCAGTGCCACAAAAATCATAACATTTTTGTTTTAAATATATTTTTAAATGTACTGTGACCTTATCAAAGTTTAACTTTTTAAGTTGTATATTTTTACTCTAATGCTGAGAATGAAATTAAGCATTATTGAAAGACTAAGGGCCGTTCTACAAATATTATGGCATTTATCTTGCTGTATTTATGTAAAAGTCTGACATATTACAGTCCACTTGTAGCAATGCAAAACACTATATTCATGCTTATAAGACATGAAAATAGATGTGACAAATTTGTGTGAATAATTTCCAAGACACTACCTATAAACTTATCTGAAGTGTAACACAGAGACTGAAGGAACCACATTTACTTGAATTTGGAAGGAATATTCAAAATGAAATGTTGAGTCAGCTAGAAGTTCAAGTACTGTAGGAGCATGATTTAAAGAAAATGGAAACAACAAAATAAAACAAACAAACAAATGAAAAACCAAAAACAACCCAAGTTATTTTCTTTATAATTATAGAAAAGATGTATGTTACTCAGAGAAGCACTGCAGATACAATACTTTATAAAATAAACAGAACTATAATTATATGCTTTAATTATACAGTATCCCAAAGTTAATAAAAATAGGGTGGTATCAGTACAATACATTCAGACACATCTCATTTGTATAGTCTTGCAGATAATTTGTAGTTTATTTGATTAAATCAAGTATTATTTATTTATCTGAATCTATGCCATAAGTCTGAAATAAGTCAGAATATTATTAGAACTATTTCATTGAATAAAATAAAATAAAATAAAATGTTTTCCCCTCAGTATCTTTGAATATCTCCATTTGATAAAGGATATGCTATGTAATTAGACCATTAACATAATTATAACACAATTTTACCAGCCATTGTTATTCTCATCATTTGTATTTAAAAATGTGGTATTTGAAAGTTTATATATAACTACATAGTGTATTTCATAAGGCTAGAAATAAAATACTGACCTGGTGTAGCCCCAAACCTCATGATTTGGCTTCATAACTGTTTACTTTGTATTTAGTGCCATGGACTTGGTATCTGCTTTTGGCAAAGGGTACTTCAAACTAAAAAATTTGAATTTGTAGAGATGAACAATACTTTAAAGGAGGAAATTCTTTATTGATGTCAAGAGATAAAAGGAAAGCAGTTTGTTGAACTCTCATACTCCCTAATATGAACACAGGACTTGCCGTCCAAAAACATACAAAGAATAAGTGTGCACCTTTTGGAATCTGTCCTGATCCAATGGTGCAATGGGTGCTTCTCTTCCAGGTGACTCATATCCATCTTGTATATTTTCATCTAATTTTCTTCTTGTTGCTGCCTGTAGGGTAGCCAGGGATAAAGACTAAACTCTCTTCTGGGCTTTTGAAGTTTTGAGTTTTCCTCTACTTTTATTCTTGTGAATGTTTCAATTCCTTAAAACTACAACTCTGAAAGGAATGGGTCTTTACTACTGAGATGTGAAACGGAACTCCAAATGTGTGGGAGATATTCAGATGCCTTGGGCTTGAATTGCTCTCCAAATCATATCTATCAAACCTATTACTGAAAGTATGATGTTATAAGAACCTAATGAATGCATAATTTAAATCCCTAGAATTTAGTGAGAACAGATTATAATTAAAAGTATTTATGCAATGTCACTTCAGTCTAATGATTTAGCAAAACATAAGTTATCAACCTTACATAAAAGGAATGGATAATTTCTCCTTATTTTATGGTAAAGTATAACACATTGAGATTAACACAATAAAGATGCTGACTCATTAATATCTTCTATTGCTTTAGACAGAACTGGACTTTGTTTTCTTTGAATTCTCTTGAAAAGGTAAAATACAGACTATTTTTGTATGCTTTAATTTTTTCAATACTACATGAGTCTTTTATTTCAATTATGATAGCTTACAAACATGAAGAAGTATAAAATACATATACATCACACTTATATATTTAAAATGACTATATATGTTTAATCTAAGTAGCATGTTAAAATTACTTAAGATGCAAACGGTTAATTATACGAATCCAAAATATTAGTTTCTAAATAGCACTTTTATATTATTCATAAATATATGCAATCACACTTTCCAGATTATTTTATGTGTTAGTAAATGTATGTAATATATTCAATAGTAGTTCTGTCAAATCAGTTATTAGAATACTAACAAATTAAAATATCCATTAAACTGATTATGAGACTTATTTTGAGAAAGATTACAAATACCACAGACAGTTATTAGAGGCCTGGGTAACCTGGGCATAGTGAACATTTCCTGACTTCTGCCTGACCTCAGTTTAGCCTGCTGTAGTCTGTTTAGGTGTAAGTCCAGATGTCTCTGAACATTTGCACAAATAGTGAAAGGAGGTATTTCATGTATCACTATCTAAACATATGCTGATGCTGCCATCTGTGAAAGGGAAAATTATAACTCTGTCCATAAAGCAATTTGAAAGCAGATATTTCAGAGTGATAACACTAGAAATGCTGTATCAATCTGTTTTGTACCTTAGCACAACTGAAGACAAATGCTTACTTCTATCATAAAAGTTGTAATTTCCTTTCTCTTGTTTATTATTTTCATCATTAAAACAGGTTGCTAGCCTTTTCTCCCCTGATAGGGTAGGGGACAAACTGAAGATTGATTTATACCCAATCTTAGCATTAAAGAAGACTGGAAATTGTAATATAACTTGAAACAAGAATATAAAGCCAGATAAACTCATTCATTGTTGGTAAGAAGATAAAAATGCTACGACTATTTTGGAAGATAATGGTCAATGTTTTGAAAAATTAAATCTAGCTTTATGATGAAACTCAGCAATTGTACTCCTTGGTATTTACACAGATGAGGTGTTATTCACTGAAAATGTGTGTCATTACAAAGACAGACACATGAAAGTTCATAGCAAATTTATTCTCAACTGTTGCAACATATCAGCACCGTGAAATATTTAAATTAAGTATGTAATACAGTGAAAGAAACACTGTTATTTATTTCCCTCAAAATGCTCCCCTTTACTTCCAACACTTATCTCATTCTGGAGCAGTTCTGGAAGTCCCCCTTTATGAATATTTTTTAGATGTGTGATCAGAAATACCCTGAATGCCACCCAAAGGAAAGCCAGGCTCCTAAAAATGTTAGTGTATCCTCAACCGCAATATTCACTGAATATGGCAGCATGTGACTTCTGGGTTTTCCTAAAAGTCAAAATGACCATGAAAGGTAAATGTTTTAAATTCATTTAGGACATTGAGGCAGCCATGTCCATGCAATTAATAAGTGAATGTATAAACAGACCCTGGTACCCTTACACTGAAATATTATTCAGAGATGGAAAAAAATGAGGTATTAACACACAAAATGACATGGAAGATACTTACATAAGTATTGGAAAATAAAGGTAGCTAGTTTGAAAAGCCCAATTCTAACTCTACATCATTCCAGAAAAGACAGGGGAGACTGAAAAGATCAGTGCTTGCCAGAGTTTCCAGGGAGGTTGGTAGAGATGAATAGTTGGCCATCATGCTTTCATCGCAGATACATTGCATTACAGATTTGTCAAAGCCCACAGGAGGTACAACACAACCTGAATCCTGTTGTAAACTCTGGGATTTAGGTAGTAATAACATATCAGTATCTACTTGTTTGTTTGTTTGTTTGTTTTGTTTTGTTGTTGTTTTGGAACAAGATCTCACTATGTAGTCCAGGCCTCCTGAGTGCACCACTACCCCCGACCTGGAAGTTTTTAAAGAAAGTATTTTTTTTTTGTTCCCAGTTACTAAAATAAATATACCAAATTCATATAGTTTGGACATGTAAATGTAGGCAGGTGCCTGGTGTGGTGGCACACACCTGTAATATAAGACTTTAGGAGACTGAGCCAGGAGGCTAGCCAAAAATTCAAGGCCAGTCTAATTATATAGTGACTTTCAGGACAGCCTGAACTTTGTAGAGAGATCCTGTCTCAAAAAAAACAAAAAAACAAAAAAACAAAGTGCAGACAGGTAACCAATAAAACTTTCAGAGGAATACGTAGGAGGATACTTGTATCTTTAGAGACTAAAACTTTATAAAGAACACTGAAAATGCTTAAATTTTAAAAAGTGATACTTTGTGAACTGGAGTTTAAAAAATTTTGAAAAAAATTTTTAAAAATAATGTGAGAAACGAACATCATAGTAGAGGTATTATATTAAATGTCATGAAAGTTTCACTATGAATAATAGCAAATACAAAATACTTAGTACATACCAATTTTTAAAAAGATTATTAATCCAATAAAAATAGACAAAAGAACAGACATTTCACAGGAGATAATAATATATTATTTCTGTCATTGTATGAAAATAACAATACCAAATACTGGCAAAAAGACTTTGTGACTAGTAACAGTCTAAAGAAAAATTGTTACAAGTATTTTGAAAAAAATCTTTGTCAATATTTGCTAAAGACAAACATTAGAATACAGAATGATCCAGAAATCTCTTTCTTAGATATATGCACAGCAGTAATACATAAATATGTTTACTTAATGACATTTATTAAATTGCCAGTATCTCTATAAATCATAGCACAAAATTGGAAACTACAATTTTCAGCATAATAAATACACTTTAGTATATTTATAACCTTGAATATTGGATAACATTATCAGTGAGGTGATATTATGCTTCAGAGTTATGGAGGAACAAAAAATACCTTATTCTTTTATAAAGAATGTATATATATAACATACATAGATATCTGACATCTACAATAGAGAATAGATTTTATACGTAATAGTAACCTTGATAATTGACCATGTCTTTAGGCTACATTCAAAATTCAAAATGAAAATAATATAATAGTTTTAAAACATAATGTAATTAAGGTATTAAACTCAACTGAAAATACTGTAACTTTGCATACACGGGACAAAGAAAAAGCATACCATTAGGTGACTTTTCATTCCAAATCTGATTATATAATTATCAAAAATTTTAAAAATTTTCTAAAGATATCCAAACACTTTCTAGTCTGCAAAGTCATCTAGAAAAATGCACAGAAGAAAATTCATAAAATTAACTACCCAAATAAAGTAAAATGTAAATGAAGTAAAATTTTTATTCAAAAACTCATGAGAGCTACACAATGTATCAAAATATATCAAAAGATTAAAAATTGCAGAAGCCTCCAAAATGGGTGTGATAAATGGAACACTGTAATAAAAATCAGTACCTATACTGTGCTGTTTAAATCAGGAAGATTTGGACGTAAGTGGACATACCCTGTGCAGTATTCTTCCTTAATCCCTGTCAGTCACTGATACGCTCTCCTATCAGTCATTTTGAAAATATTAAATGAAATAAGATAACTTCCTGAGAAGGGATTTTTATTCACTTAGCAGACTGCCTTTGCACTCCATTCAAGTTTTTGCATATATAAATACTTTCTTACTTTATATTGTTGGGTATTATTCAACTAGTTTTGCGTTAAGCCCTAGTTTGTTTTGCAATTTATCCATTTGTGCTTATGGAGAGAAGTAATATCTTTTCCTACCCTACGCAAAAGTTCAAGGGCAAGACTCCTTTAATAAAAGACAGATTAAGAGAAAAGCATGCTAATTTATTTAGTATTGTTTTACTTGAATTTATCAGAAATGAAGACCTTAAAAAATCAGAAACCTGTGGATTTTGATGCTAAATTTGATGGAAAGCAAATAATTGTGCAGAAGTATGATTTGATGTAGGGGGTATGTTATAGTGATAATACACTGGAAAAACTTAGTAAGGCCTGAATGACTTTTCTGGGTATCCCTACGTTTTCAAGAATAAAGATGTTCCTTCTATCCAGTCATTGAAAAAATATTCCTTTATGAAAGTTCTCTAACCTGGTTCAGGGGCAAAAGCCAAGATAGAGTCGAGAGTGACTGCTTACTTCCTTCTGCTTTTTTTTCAAATGCCAAGGTGACATATATTGGGGGAACATGTAGGGATTCAAGTCATTTCATTTTCAGTTTGGGAATATTACAGAGTACATGATGAATATTTGTGCATATAATTTTGAGCAAAAATAAGTTATCACTTGTTTTGTATCAATTATGTATTTATTCTTTTTTACTTCCCATTATTTTTTCTTCGTACTCCAAATAGAATAAATTGTACATTCCTACTTATAAGTTCAGTGATTTTTTCCCCATTGTATTCAAACTACTGATAACTCATAGAAGACATTTTGATTCCTCATTTTTATAGTGTCAATGTATTCTACAGTTCATGTATATTTAATAATTTTCCACTAGATCTTTATTAAGTTATTTAAAATTACCTTTTTTGACTAATACTAACATCCGGTTCCTCTTTGTATCTTATTACATTGATAATCTTATCTTTTGAATGTGGATGATTTATTCTTGGTATTTTCATGTCTATGATTTTTTAGTTAATTTTAGAAATTTATTATATGTAAGCAATAAAAATCGAGACCATATCAAAGGATTCAGATATCATATTGAAGAGGCTACCACTGGTCACAGGTAATACAATTTGATGTTAAAAATGACAAGATTTAAGACTAATTTAAATTCATCAAATGTATTTTAAATTGCCTTTTCACAAGAATAATAAGAATAGTAAAGTTAGTTTCCAAGATAATAAGGAAACAAATCATTATTTTTGAAATGAGGCTTAAAAAGAATAGATAAAACAATTACCCTTTTAAATGAATAATATTAGCATACCTCTAAATAGTAGCTGTTATGATCTGAATATTTATCCCCCCCCCAAATCTGTATTTGGAAATCTTCATCCCAAAATTGATGGTATTACGAGGTAAAATTTTTGAGAGATAACTAGGTCACTGAGTAGTGCCCTGAAAATGGGATCTGTGTGCTAACAGAGTTCTGAGAGAGACACCTCTTCCCTTCTATCAATGAAGACACACAGCAAGCAGATGGTGTTCATGAGCAAGAAAAGAGACCCTCAGCAGGCATTGGGTCTGCCCTGACTTTTGAGGTCTCTGACCCCTCCGGAAGTGTGAGAACTAAGTTTTCATTATTTACAAACAATCTAATGTATAGTAGTTTAACATAGCAGCCCAGATAGATACTCACTAGGTGGCAACTGAATTAGGTATTGAAGATTAACCACTAATAGCACCACAAATATGTCCTTTCTGATGAAAAAGTACAGTACTTATTATCCTGCATGAAGGATTGAATACACATCTGAGAAAAAGTCTGGATCCAAGTGTCAATTTGCTTCAAAGTGACAGAGATCTATCCTGTGGATATGCATCAGAAAAATCGAGACTGTGGTAAACTCTGGAAGTCAAATGCATATGATTTTCAACAGATGTTATAAGGTTGTGAAAGAATAGAGGAGATTTGCTTATTAAAAGAAACTAAAGAAAATTAATAGGACAAAACTGTGAATTAGAAAGTATATTTAAGTGATAAAAGTATCATGAAGTGAAAGGAAATGGTTACTTTAATTATCAGGAGATTGGGTAGTATTTGGGGAAGGACAATTTTGAGATGGAATCTGAGGGGCTTGCATAGTTTCTAGCTTAGTTATATTTCTTGAATTATGGAGTATTTGACTATTTAAGCATAATAGTTCATTAACCTGCATATTTGTTGCTAATAGATCTTTGCATCTGGGCTCCATTTTAAATTTGAAAAGATTTTCTAAAATAAGGAATGGTCACATTAAATGTCATGCCTTGATAATTCAGAAAAGCACCAGGAAACTGTATTAGGACAGTAGCACGGAAAAAAGAGAACGTTTTTCTTTATGTGAGAACCACAGAATATTCATACATTCCTTTTGCTGATAGTTTCTCCAAAGTCATTCATTTGATGACTGAATAGATTCCATTACCTGATTATTTTGTTAGTACATGTTTTACTTATGTATGGCTGCCATTTTAAATGTTCAGATTCCTCTTAATTGAGTTGTGGTTTATTTTATCATTCATACAATATTAAGTCAATTCAATGACTATCTGTTTCACAGTTGCCTTGTGATAAACTGACCTTCACTGAATTGAGTTTTGTTCATAAGGTAACTGATACAAAAATGCCAATTTGTATGGATCCTTTCAAAGGACAACAGGAATTTAATGCAAACTAGTGAGTACGTCTCATCCTCTGACAGAAATTTACTCAGTGATAGTGGTGATTTTTTTCATACACTTTTCTTTATGTTCTTGCTTAAAAGCCACAGATTGTAAATAATTGCTCCATTGTGATATTACTTAGCTTAATAGATACAAACAATAATATTGATAAAGGTGATATAGTAAAAGTCTATATTAGTAAGTAGTCAAAATATATAAATTTTCTTAGGTAAGCAACATACACTTAGAACCAGAAAAATACTTTAGGCGATACTTCTTTCACTTCCATTAATTAAAAAATGGACCTGAGAACACACAGTATCCTTTGCTCTTGGAACATGGGAAGGAAACTATGCAGAGTACCAACTGGGTCACAATATATTTATGGCACTAAACGTGAAAGACCAATCAGTTGGAAAGAAGAAGCACAAATTAGACTCTAAATTCCAACATTTAGACTTGCAGCCAGAGAATTTTATAAATGAGAGACATAAAATAAGTAGTTTTCAGGTGAAATTTATTGGAAGGTTAGTTGCTGCTTCTATCACACACAAAAACAGTAAAGATCAATGTATGCACTTTCTATGTTGCTGCTTGGTATACATGCCTGTGTGTGTATCTATTCATTTTTATAAATGTTGTCTTTTTTGTAATTATTATTTGTATTATATGCATTAACAAGCTTAGTGGAATATTTCACTGTGGTGCCCTTATGCTATTTATTTACCATAATCTTACATGCTAATCATAAAAATATATTCTAGTTTAAAATTTCCCTTAATTGAGCATCAAATTCTCAGTGTTCCTGTAGATGGCAGAGTAGTATTCTAAATGTAGAAAGTTTCTTGTGTGATAAACATTTAAACATTTATGCTGTATTTGTCAAGTTGGTTGGATCTATTTTCTCTCTTTCTGCAGTTAAAAAAGAGTGTATTCACCAGACATATTTGAGTTTTGCCAAAACAATACAGTAAGATACAGCTAAATATAGTGTTTTTAAAAATTAATAAAGGTATTGTATTCTTGACATATCAGACGTAGTTATTTTCACTGAAAAACCTAAACACAAATTTGCCTTCGATATTGAATATCTCAACTCCTTGAGTAAACCGCTACTCTATTTTTTAAATTGCATTAGAGTCATAATTGAAAGGACTCTAAGAAACCCCTAGTGGTAAATTAGTGCAACCTGCTACTGCAGAATTTGCTTCAGAAGACTGATGTGCAAGAGAAATCTTCAGTGCATCTAGGGTGGATTTTCTTCTATGTCATGGGTGGAGTTTTCAAAATGTGCAACATCCGTTCCTTACAATTTCCTCATGCACTAACGTGAAGCAGCTCGCCACCTCTCTACGTCCTCTGAGAATTTGATCTTGGATTTAGTGATTTAGGGACCAAGAAACCTTTTCCTGTTTACCTCATTGCTAATCTGATTGTCTTAAGGATGTTTGTGTAGCATTTCTAGCTTTCTTACAATAAGTTTTTGGGGTGGTTTCATTTTACAATTGTATTACATGTGAATTTCACTTTACACGGAACATATGTATCTTCCCTGTTTTTCTATATAGAGCTAAAATATAGATGCAGAAAGCATGATACATTAACTATAAATTTTGTGAATATGACAACAGTACTGACCTTTTTAATAAGAAATACTGGCAGAGCTTTCCTAGCATAATGAATATTTGAAAACTACAAAAGGTAACAGCGAGAAAACTTAGTAACAAAAGAGCTATTTTTCCTTTTCTTTCCAAGTCAAATATATTATTTCAGTTCCTCAGTTTCCGGGGGAGATAAGTAAACAAGGAAAACAGGGAAACTGCTAATTGTGAGGGGAATCTACAAGAATTTCTCTAATACATTTATTGAGTTAATTGAGCAAAAGTAGACATTCTAGACTGTTGCCCCGAATGAAATAGTTTTGTCATGCATGTTGCACTCGCACAGGTTCCCATCCAGAGGGGAGAAATTCTGCAGCTCTTCCTAGCGTAATCAATGAAAACACAATTTTATGTAAATGCCAATTGTTCTTCCTGCCCTGTAGAAATAGAAAGTAGCATTACACGCCTACTTTATTCTAATCTTTATTCATTGATGTTATTGCATAAGAAACACTGAATGCATCATATTGAATGGAAAATGAAGACATTGTGCAGAGCTAGGATGCAAAATGTTCATTTACTTTGTCAAGTTATAAAAATAAAATAGTATATTGAATGTATCATTTCAATATATAAGATGAGAACGTTTTATTTAAAATTTTCAAAACATTGATGCAGTGTTTGATTCTAATTATAGTAAGAAAAATATTCCTATTTTGACTTTGCATACTTATGGATGAGAGTGTTATATCTGTTTCCATTATACAATTAATTTCCAATTATTTATTCAAATCTTATATACTACTGTACAATCTATATTCTAGTTTCTGATTTTCAAAAGTAATGCATAGTAATTATGTGCTGAGAATTTTTACTTGTGTTATCATTTTAGAGCCCTGTACTTAAATACTATTTTAGTTGACTGAATATAGAAACCTGGATTCTGTGGCTATTAGATAACATGCCTTAGACAATAAGTAAGTATATTAACTAGAATTGGTCCCCTGTAACTTCAGCCTGAAATTTTATTTTGCTCTCTATTATTCATCATCGTGACTTAATCTAATGTTCAGCACATCTTTAGACTGCAGGGTTTGTACTCATATCCTCCGGAGCACTTGGGTTTGGTGAAACAGTAGCCCTTCTAAAACAAGCAGACCCAGGGATTTTATTATGTTTGCTGTGCCTTGTAGCACTGCCTTTTCTCTGATCATTTGTCTTATTAGTTGGTCATGCACTGTGAAAAAAGAATGTGTTTTAGTTCTTTGAGGTAGAACCTAAATGTTGTTTTGGAGATTGTGAACTTCACATCTCTAGAGGAAATGTCAGGAAAATTGAAATCTTTATGGTGAGTAAGTAGTATGACCTTTCCATTAGATTTTTTAACTGGTTAAATCATTTCTAATCTGTATTCTAACTCTGCTTATGATGACATTTACTGCTTCTCTCTGAAATTTTCACATTTCACTTAAATGTATAGCATCAGAAACACAGGTAAATATGTGTATTAAACACTTTTTCTTGCTGGACGTATTATTTCAGTTTCCTTTTTGCTAGTGTAGTTTGCCATAGACAGTAATTACAGCTATCTTCAAAAGTGGTACATACACATATCTCATCTTAATCATCTTCACTTCCTCTTCTCAACCCTATCCTCCCATCTCTGACCATCTCCAGATTCCCTTCCTGTCTCCATAAAGTCTATCCCTCTTTTTATCCTCTGTCACTCTTCAAATACACATAGAAGGAAAGCAGGATGTCTCCTGACCTGTAACTTATTTTATAAAATCCACTTCACTAGTGATTCTTGTCAAATTTTCCAATCAGCATATAGCTTTGAAAGTTATTTTATTCTACTTTTTCATTTATTAGTACGTGTTTGCAGTTCAACATTAAGATTCCACCTTATTCCAGAAAGAACGGTAATCATTAAGAAATGAAAAAATAACAAATGCTGCCATGGGTCTGGTAAAAAAGGAAGCCTCCTGTGTTGTTGTGGAAATGTAAACTAGTACAACCATTACGGAAAACAGTATGGAGATTTCCCAAAGATCTAAAATTAGAAATTCCATGTGACCCATCTATCCCCTTGCTAGGCACTTCCCCAAGGAGTTTAAGACAACATACATAGTGATTCATGTATTCCAATGTTTATAGCAGAACAATTCCTAATAGTTAAATCCTGGAAGCAGCCTGTAAATGCATGAACTGATGATTGGATAAAGAAAATGTGATATCTAAAAGTTATTTGATATTACTTCACTTAAATAGAGAAAATCTCTATTGTTTAAATTATTTAAGCCTCAGAAAAATTGGCATTCATTTTTCAAAGCTTGGTTTCTACATTATTAAAAAAAGAAATTAAATTGTTTGATTTATAAGAACTCTCCAGCTTTAAAATTCTATGCTGGTCATGATTCAGTAATTTTAATTACTTTATAATTAAACTACTCAAATATTGAGTAATATTTATTGAGTGTCTAATTTCACTGAAATTTAAAAAATGTTTAATTTATTCATGTACATTGATATTCACAATTATTTAATTTAATTTAATTACTTTCTTAGTACAACAGAGAATGACTTACATTCTTATTTTTCACTCATCAAATATCTATTTTTAGGGACAATGTGATTTTATTCACTGTTAATTTATTTTAGAACTTCAAAGTATCGTATAAGCCTATTCATACAATGGAGGATAGTTTTTACATTAACACATATTAGTAGAGAAAACATTCAAAAACTATGTATGGTTATTACTTTGCTCTTTTCTTCTCATGAAGAACTGATATCAATTTCCATTTTCTCACTTATATGAAAAGCAACAATTCAGGATCAGCTTCATTTTCCTTGAGAATATTCTAGCTTTTTTCGTATACCTAGACAGTAACCATGCAATACTTTCCAAAATTGAATCTCTACTGTCAAAAAACTTCCTGGAGCCTGGATGCTATCCTACCTAGCAACCCAAATCTTTCAGAGTAAATACTCACAAGCAATTTATGGTCTGTAGTTACAGATTGAAAGGGAAGAGGGCAATAAGGCTTATTGTCATCTGCAAGAAGCATAAACACTTAAATACAGAATCAGGAAATTAAATTTTATTATCATAATTGCATATAAAAGATGAAAATGAAAAGAAAAGGAAAGAAACAAATTAAAATAAAAAGCAAGTAATCATTCACTCTGGTGGTATTACATTTTTATTGATGGTAAAATTGATAAATTTTTAAAATTTAGGATTTGGTAAAGAATAACTTTACATGAAGAAATACTATAGAATTATTAAAAATATACTTATTAAGCCATATCTACAGACAGAAAATATTAATGATAAAATATTTGCATATAAATACTAAAGCATGCCTATAATATTGTATCAGTTCACACACACACATGCATATCCTATAGATTCCTTTTTTTTTGCTAGTGCAGTAGCTTATTTGTTTTTTTTTATTTTAAACAACAAAAAATGCAAGAAACCAAAGTAAAACAATTTCACAATCAGCCAATAGGAGAGTAACAATAATCAACACACTGCATATTGTTGTATTCACAGCAATTGTTTAGGATAAAAGATATAGACATGAAACATTATCCAGAAAATTATTAGCACAAATCTTTTGCCTCAATGAATCAAGAGAAACCAGCTATATAGCTATCTTTTTTGTTATGATTGCTCTATTATTTTCAAATAAACATTTTGCATTAAAAATGAAACCTCAAGATGACCCTGTGAAAACTACTTTTCACTCAAAATTCTTTTTCTTTAACTGTCTTAAATAATTTTTTATATACATAGTAAGACAGAAATAAATCAAGCATAAGAAAACAAACAATTATAATTTGTTAATGGAGTTTAGACTTGGCAAAAGAATTATTTTAACTCTGTACTTATGGTTTATAGCATGTAAATTTTATGCAATAAATTAATTTTTAAAATGAATAGAGATCTCTGAAAATGTTTTGAAATAAAATTTATTTTAAAATAGTTTTTAAAATTCACCATAAAATAAAATTTTATTCAAATATTTAACTTAATTCTATGAAAGTAAATTTTAGCACAAAAATTAATTAGTAAAGATTTCATGTTATTCTTTTAAGGCTTTTACAGTTGATGTTTCCTTTTGCTAAAGACAACGCTTGCTATTTTTCCACAGAAAAGCACAAACTGTGTCTACCATAAACTGTAAATGATTCTTAAATTTGAATGGTGTTTAAAATGATTTGCTGAAGTTTGAGGAAAGTACTAAGTTGTATTCAAAGATAAATAGGTAAATATTGTTGTAATACTTTGAACTTACTGTGAAACAAGAGGTAGATCATGCAAGTTCATAGTTCTTCAAAGAAATATTTATAACAAAATGGTGAGAAATGTCCAAGAAGAATACATGCTATTTTTGTGATTTTATGATTCCAAATACACATGGAACACTCTACGTATATGATATTCTTGCTGACTTCTAAACAATTCTGAGTTGAAAATACACTGCTCCATCTTTTCTGTCAACCAGTAACACAGGTTATTTCTGGCAGAGACTAGGCAGTGCTGATCTTCCCTGGAAGTCTATCATTGAAAATGCGCCTCAGGTCTAATTCAATTCCCTTAGTCAATTTTTATTGAGTAAAGCCTCTATTTAGCATTGTGGTAAGGCAAACACATAAAAGAGAAAAAGACCCCAAAGCGTACGCTTTGATGCTGAAATATATAATAGAGAAATTTATTTCTATGAGCATCTGAGAAGACCAATTTTACTGTGACCTGAAATAATAGGGAAAGTTTTGGGGCCCAGGACTGTGTTTTTCATATTTACAGAAATGTGTCCAATGCTTTTGACAATGCTTTGACATAATAGTCCTGCTCAAAAACACAAGCTCTTAGCCGGGCGTGGTGGCGCACGCCTTTAATCCCAGCACTCGGGAGGCTGAGGTAGGCGGAGCGTTGTGAGTTCGAGGCTGGCTTGGGCTACAACGCGAGTGCAAGGCCGGCCTGAGCTACATAGTGCGACCCTGCCTCAAAAAACCAGGGCCGGGAGTTTGGCTCAATGCCTTAAGCGCCTGCCCTGGCAAGTGTGAGGTTGTGAGTTCAATCCCCGGTGCCGCAAAAAAAAAAAAAAAAAAAAAAAACACAAGCTCTTAAAAGATACCACAATAATATCTCTAAGCATCAGACTGGTAAACTATAACAAACATGGTAAGCTATGTACATACTTTTTTTCTGAGGACTTCTGATAAAAGTGTTCTAGGTCTTTACCCACTCTAAATCCTTTTGAAATACTCAATTACTCTGAATTTTTTGAATGAGAAATATATTTAACTCAAGAGAAATGTGACAGCTTTTCAGCATTCTTCCCCACAAACCTCTACATAACTTGCACTATATTAAATAGTATTAAGAAATATTTCCTTCTTAGGCTTTACCTATTTTCTCTATACTTCTGTCATGAGTCATCTGAATCTTGAACCAAAAACTAAAATTCTTTTTTTTACAATAGTTTACTTGAATATAAATTAAATTAAAGTAGAAATTAAACTTGATCGTATGTATTTATTAAATAGAGTTTCTTAAGTTCTCTGACCACAAAATCTATCCAGGGTATTGCTAAAATGTAGATTTCTAGGCAATTACTTTTTTGTGCTAATTCCAAGTGTAGCATAAATATAAGAACTCAAAAATGCTGAAAGAAACCTATAATTTTCTAAAGCTTTACACAGAATAAGGGACAAAAATGGATAAATTTAATAAAGGGCAAGTATGATCCCCTCATACACACACAAACACACACATACATGGATGCACACAAATTAAAAGTTCTCATTTTGATGTAATTACATTCTATATGCCAGTTGCAGGATAATAATATATAGCAACTCTCTTTGGAATATAAATATAATTAAATAGTTGCATATATTTATCGCCAGCTTTATTGTTCTTCAAAAGTGTGATTTAGGTAACTGCAGAATTAAACTTCAAAAATGTTGTTTATAGAGCAACTAGTTTTGATCTGCAGTTTCACCACTGACATTCTCTGAAGCTGTTTGGAAACTATTTGAGATTTCTGTGGTGTAAGTATTCAAGTCAAGTCCATTTCAAGCAATGAAGGTGATATGCTTTTAGTCAAATTTACCAAATATGAAATTGAGAAGAAAACCATAAAATGGACTCATTTGAGTCTCCTTTCTTCTTCTGTGTAGGGTACTTGCTAAATATAGAGAAGCAACTACATAAATTTATATAAAAATAGTGAATTTGCTGTTCATAGCTCATATTTTATCAGTTGTAAATTCTTGAAAATTCATTAACCATTAATATTTTAATAAATTCTCAAACCCTTTTATATTCCACATATAAAAACTACTTTTGTCTGCTGCAAAATATGAACATCAGCTTACCTAACAAGAATCAAAGAAATGTGGGTTCTAAAAAAAGAACAGGTGATAAAGGCACCATATTCTTTGTGAAAGAGATTCTGAAAAACAGAACATAATGCAACATATGAGAACATATCTGTGCCTGAGTATTGTTAGAAAAACATGACAAAAAATATTTTCCTTAATATTTAAAAATGAATTTCTGCTGTAAACAAAATCCTGAATGCATACTTCCAATTTAGCAAATTTTCCTAAGAGGTATCATCAATCATATGTGCTCCGTTCAAGTAATAATTCAATTGTCTGATGTAAGATGAGCAGGAAATCAAGCTTCTCCCTGTAGTCAGCATTTGCAAGTTTCTCACATATTGTACATGATTACAATGACTCAAGAGATTTTAGAAAAATACAAAATATGATTTAGAGTTTGGAAAGAGTGAAGGAAAAAAGTACTGATTTGTCAGTTTTATTGAAAGTTCAAGTTTATTTAATTTTGAATATCCTTGAATTGAATTGAAAGAAAAGAAAGTTAGTAACCTATGTAGCAGCATAACTCTAGAAGCAATCCCGGGGGATACACTGTACTCTAATTATCTCCCTCTTTTGAAATTTCTCTTTACTGTGCCTCATATTATAGCTATGAATGGAAGAACAATTAAATTTTTTTTAAGAAATAGGCAGAGGTTGACATTTTATTTAGAATCACTGAGAGTTATGAGAAGTCACTTGATGGTAATATATCTAGCCTCTTTGCAAACTAGTAAATTGACCCTTAGTGAATCTCCCATATAACTTAGAGATTAAATTTTACTGATACTCCAGGGGATAATTTAAAGGCAGCTAGTCCTTATAATTGTTAGTGCACCATAGTTTAGAACTATAATTTTAGTTTTAATAGAAATGACATGAAAGAGAATGGTGGTATGTATCAGAAGTCTATGACCCTTTTAATCCCATATATTTTTCCATTCTGGAGTGTCACTGAATGTCTGGGAGTTTGATATATAAAAAGATTTGAGCAAGAACTATGCTACAATTAATTTAAACATTCAAGTCAAGGTGAAGTTTTGTGGGACCCAAAGCTATTACACAAGTAGATAGTAAGAGGTATTATTGTCTGAAGTCAAACTTCAGGCCTTGAGGCTCATTAATTCTATATATGCATAAAGATACCTCTGACCTCTGTACATCCCTCTTCACATGAGAAGATTTCTATTTACTTTGAATTAAGTTTAGCTTAACAAAACTTTATTGAGTGCAAGGTTTGTGTAAGCATGAAGATAATATGAACGTTTATTTAACAGTGTCTTAGTTTCTTCTTATTTCTGAGACAAAATATCCAACACCCAGAGTTAAAGGATAGGAAAGGTTATTTGGCTCACAAGTTTATAGAGATTTCATTCTATAGTCAGCAGACTCCAAAGCAGGGTGACATAGCAGAGGGGCATGGCAGAGGAGAAATAATCCATGGTAAGCAGACAGGTGAGGGTACGTTAGCCCTCTTTGTGTTCCTTATATTTTATACTGGTTACTCACCCTAGGATGAGTGTAGCCCTCACACTGTTAATCCTAGCCAGAGCTATGGCAAACCAAAAAGTGGGCTGATTTAGTTATGACACACCTTTGATTCCTATACCACACACTCTAGATCCAGCCACCTTTGAAAAACCCTTCTATTACTGCATGGCGCTTTGGGAGGACATCCAGACACAAGCCATAACAAACAGTAAACTTGTTCATGATAAAAGGGTAACATGCAGAGTGGGGTGGTTAGATTGATGTGTATGTGTGTACAAGTGTATATGTACACACACAAGTTAGACTCATCCAAAGAGGTAGTTCCAGATAAGCCCTTGCATGGGGAAATAACTGGAATAAAATGCACTTATTTGGTAAGGAGGGAAGATACATATTGTGTTAGTCAACTTCATTGTCATTGGGACAAACACTTGACCCCACAATTTAAAGGAGACAATGTTTAACTTGGCTTGCAGTTTTGAAGGATTTAGTCTATGGTCAGGTGGCTTCAAGGAAGAAGCAGTATGACAGGAGGGCATGGCAGAAGAGGGCTGCTCACTCCATGGCAGCCAAGGAGCAGGGCAGAGGAAAGAGATGAGGACAAAGAATACCACTTTGAGGGCCATGCCTTAGTGACCCACCGCTAGTAAGACTCTGTCTCCTAACAACACAATCAGCTGCTGAATGAATGGATGAACGCTGAATGTGCCCATGATCCAGTCACTCTCCCAACACTTTAGATCTAAACCATAACATACATTATTATATGAAGTACCTCATGGAGTCTTTTGCTTGCTTCATAATATAGCTTTTTCCCCTTTTTTCTGTAATATTACTCCAGATGGTTAATTATGTACATAAATTGGGACCTTGGAGAGGCAAAATAATTCTGTCTTCACATTCTTAGGGAACATATTAAAATATAGGCACTATTTCATTCTTGAGAGTTGTTTCAAGCTAAAATACAAAAACAGATTTGTAAATGAAATCAAGTTCTCCTATGCAAAGTAAAACACATAAAATATTTTTGAGTAGTATCTGTGCAGTCATTTTACAAAAATAATTTAAGACAACAAAGCATATGCTGCGTAAGAGTCATGGTTGAAGTTATGAAGTAGACATTTTGTAGGCAGACTCTTCATACTTTTCTCCATAAATTAAAAATGTAAGTATGTGATAGTTTTAGAATATTTTCATTTAATTGCAATCAAGCCTATAAAATAATAATGGCTACTTTTTTCAACAGCTTACTGTGTTTGAGGCACTTTTTTAATATATGCACACATATTAACTCATTGCAACTTCATGACAACACTTGGGTGGGTATTTCTATTATTCTGTTTTTTATTTAATAGATAAAAACAGAACAGAGAAAGATTAGGTGATTTATTTCAGGCCTTATAGATAATGCATAGCAGAGTCTAACACCCAAACTCATATATTAACCACACTGCTACTGAATGTTCCATTACCATGTCCACAAATATTCTTGTCTCTGTTTTGCGGTTCCAAGGATTAAAAGTAGAGTCTTGGGTATATATATTTGACAACACTACTTTAATTGCATCTGCAAAAATTGAAATGATGATTGACCTTTAAATTCTAAAAAGTACATTTTTAGGCAAAAACAGTTTAAAAGTACAAAAGCACAAACCAATGTGTCTGAATTCTTAACACTGATACAATTTCCTTTGTTATCTACTTTAAAAATGTTTGATATGTATGTGTTAACATAAGTAATGGACTACATAACAGGTGAATTTATCCCATATTGACTCATTTATTTACCAGAGGTCATTTGCCTGCTTTATTGCTGTTGTTTATTGATCCCCACTACAATATAGGTATTATACTATACAATGAAGATATAAAACTAATACATAAATCCAGCCTCATGTACCTCAAAATCCAAGGCAAGAGGAAAAACAGGGTAGATAGGAAAAAAGAATGGTTGATTATGTGCTTACCAAAGTTTCTACAGGAAGTTTGTCTCCTGTAGGAGAATACTGGGAGATTAGAGCCTTGTATTTTTGTGTTAGAAAGTGTTTACATAGTGAGTAATCATGTAGTTGAGAGGAGGTATCCTCCTGGCCTATATTGACATTGGCAAATCATATGAAAGTGAATGAAGCTTACAAAGAACTAGGAAGAGTTAGGTTATCAATGGAATCATAAACTGTGTACCAGTGTCCATGGGAAAGTTAAGCAGTGTCCATAAGTAGTAAGGCAAATTCAGCACTTTGGGTTGGTATTGATATAATATAGAAAATTCTGCTGTATTGCATTTTCTATTGCTGGAACTCTGGTTTTGAAATCAAAGTATGCTTTCCTAAACAGATAAATATTAAGTTACTGAAATTATTAAATGCAGAATTGAACAACCTCACAGGTTCACAAGAAATTTAATCAAAGAAGGAACTCCATGATATTTAAAAATACAGTGTTAGGAAAACAATTTTTTGCACATAAGGATATACAGTAAAATTTTCAACTTGGCTTCTGGTAAATAATATGAAAATAAATAACACAAATAACACACTGAATGGATTTACTTCAAGAAATTTTTCCCCCCTCAGATCATCTTGTGAATGCCTTTGCCCATTATATTTCAATGGTGCCTCATAAATAAGATATACCAGGAGAGAAATAAAAGCAGAATGAGTTCGCCTCATTTTCTCTCTTTGCTAGTTAGCTTT
Source organism: Dasyprocta punctata (assembly GCA_004363535.1). Lineage (NCBI taxonomy): Eukaryota > Metazoa > Chordata > Mammalia > Rodentia > Dasyproctidae > Dasyprocta > Dasyprocta punctata. Next base: position 56,224 of record RJWM01006869.1, on the reverse strand, counting down.
TCCCCTCACCATTCATCTTCCATGATTCTAAAGAGAATAATAAAATGTGGTCCTCTAATTAAAAAAAGATTTTAAAAATTTGTTTTGAATTGTATGAACTGCTGACATTTTCCATTTACATTTAAAAGACAACATAGCAATTACTAAGGCTTTGAGTAAGCTCACTGGTGAACAAATACACCAGAACAAAGCCAAACAAGCTTACAAAGTCAGAGCCATGGTTTCTTAGTAATAGCTCAATTATATTTTCAATGAAAAGTATTTTCTGCAAGTCTCTCACACTAGTTATTATTTAGCATAATTCTGTAACAGCTTGAGGGAACTACAGGATCCTCAAGGCTGTTTACTAGGAAAGAATGACAAACGTTCTTACACAATTGGAGTCAGGTGGGCATTTATACTCATAGGGAATTTGCAGGCAGTATTTCCATTCTACTGAGGTGTCCTTCACTGTCCTGACATTGTTCAGATTTCCAGAGAAGGACATATGTATAATTTTGAACAAATATTGATTTGAGTTCAAGGGGAAATTAGAGACTATAAATCTTACTTAAACTATAGGTAGGACAAGTTATAAAAGTCAATTTTATGAATGTAAGCTGTTATGCTGGTACTGTAGGAAGTATTGTACACTTTAGTTCCAAGGGGCTACCTACTGTTTGATATAAGAGACAGTAAGGATGACAGGCAAGCCAATTTTAAAACACACATGCCAGCTCCAGAACCAACTAGCATAAGGAAAAGTTGAAAGCCTTTGAAACTCTTAGGAATGGCCAAGAGGCACTCCCAAAACGTACAAACAAGAATTTCCTTGATAGCTGATGTTGAAATAAGGCATCTTTGTAGGATGCTGAGCACAGACAGTGACCAGTCTATGGATGCAAACGCTGCTCAGAGACTCCTGAGTATTTTACTTGTGTGAGAGAGGTGGACTAACCCCAGGTTGTCCATTTGTTATAGAGTAGAAGATGCAAGTAGGTGGAAAAGTGGAATTAATTTGAATGGAAGGAGGAGGCAGTGTTCAACAGCACTGGCCATTTGAGAGATGCAAATGAAAGTAACACTAAGATTCCACCTCACCCCAAAAAGAATGGCTAGTGTTAAGAAGTCAACCAATAGCAAATACTGGAGTGGCTGTGGACAAAAAGGAACCCTTCTCCACTGTTGTTGGGAATGCAGGCTGGTGCAGCCACTGTGGATGTCAGTGTGGAGATTCCTCAAAAAGCTAGGATTGGAGGTCCAATTTGAGCCAGCTATTCCCCTTTTGGGTATCTTCCTGAAAGAATTAAAAATATCCTACCACAGTGATATATGTGCACCTATGTTTATAGCTGCCCAGTTCATAATAGCTAGATTTTGAAACCAACATAAATGCCCCTCAACTGAGGAATGGATAAAAAAGATGTGGTATTTCTATACACTATGGAATACTACTCAGCTGTAAAGAATGATAAACTAGACATTTTCACTCTTAAATGGATGAGTATTGAAAATATACTTCTCAGTGAACTAAATAAGTCACACATATGTAACCACCACATTGTTGCACTTGTGTGATGAACTGAAAGAAAATCTATGTACATAAAAAATTAGTTAAGATAGTTAAAAAGAACTTTGAGTGAAAATTAGTTTTCACAGGGTCATCTTCAGATTTCATTTTTAATGCAAAATATTTATTTGAAAATAATAGAGCAATCTTAACAAACAAGATAGTCATATAGCTGGTTTCTCTTGATTCATTGAGGCAAAAGTTTTGTGCTAATTATTTTCTGGATAATGTTTCATGTCTATATCTTTTATCCTAAACAATTGCTGTGAATATAATAATACACAATGTGTTAATTACTGTATCATATAATTAAAATATCCTTCACATGTTTATTGGACAAACACAAGAATAATAAATAAATTAGACTAGAGTAGTCATGGTGAACCTTTTTACATCCCAAGGGGCCAAACTGCAATCCCAAAGCTACTTATTTATCTAAAAGTGCTACCACTGCAATTAAACCTGAATACAGAAGTTTTGGTTTAGAAAAAAAACAATCATTACATTATGCTTGACTGTTGGGGTGACTTGGCTCATGTGCCAACAGAGAGGGTTCTGTGTGTTCATGGGGCACACACGCTATGATTTGCCATCACTGGATTAGAGGATAGAGATCTCTCAAGAAGGAATATTTGAACTGAGACCTGAAGACTGAATAGAGAGGTATGGAAATAATGTGGGGTTATGCATCATTTCAAGCAAAGATAATGGCAAGAAAAATATAGGTTATTTCCAGAAAGCAAAGTAAAATAGCAACAGTGGAAAATGTTAAGTAGGAAATGAAGGCATTAGAAAAAATTGAGAAGGAGCTGGATCATGCAGTCTTGAAAAATAACTGATATATTTGAGTGTTAAAAATGTCATATATATGTATGTATATATAATTTTAGAAACATTTTTTCTGATCATAATGAGTAGAAGGAATTAAGAGGTTGAGAGGAAAGCCTTAAGTTACCACTGATGCGTGACCAACTGCTTTCCTTTCACTCAACTTGGTGACTCTCTACTTTCTCCTTCTACCTCAAATTTTGAAAATTCTAGAATTACTAAAAAGGAAAAAAATCTACCATACTTTTACAAAACAGAAATAGAATTGCCAATGTTTGAATTGCATGGTTAATTTTTTATCTATGTAAGTTTATTTTTTTTAATTTGACCACTGACTTGTAACATTAATGTGACTCATTCTGCTAGATTTCAACTGTATCCTAAAAGCCAGAAATAAAATATTAAGTGGCACATTCTCTAAAATTGCTATGTGAGAATGAAATCATCTATGTGTTTTAAAGTAAAATTTAAATCACTGTTTGACAAAGTTTTTAATCTAGTAGCATAATATCCTCGAGAGTATATAAAATTGACCCCAAATGAGGAAACTAAAAGAGCAAGTTTCTTGAGAGAAATCAACTGTAAGTTATTAGTCTTTCCTGGCACTTGATGCCAGTGGTGTAGAAAAATGCTTTCTCTTTAATTTAAATCAACTGAGCTGCTTCAGACTCACTGTTCTGAAATCTTAACATACGTCACCTCACATGAAATTCGTGGTTGGGAGGAAACGTGGACTATGTGTGACCCAAAATTTAGTAATCAAAGGCAATAAATGACAAGTCTTAGTGTGAGTGCAGACAAGAAAGAGTGGTTAAGAGAGAAAGAAAGTATTAATGATTTGCCCCATCTGTGAGCAGTGGAACAGATGAGGAAATTTTTTTATAAGGTTAGCTATAGGTTTCAATTGGAAGAGTTGTCTTTTATGAGTTTTAAATATTTCGTGAAAAGGAAGCCTGGGGAAATTGGAATGTCAATAAAGAGGATAAATGATTGAATACTCTAGATGTGAGAAATAATTAGTGGTCATAATCATCCCTTATAAATGAATGAACTGAGAAATTTCAAGTTAAGACATTCCTGAGGAATCAACATACTGCTTCAGAAGAGGAGGAAGAGGCTTTGGACACTCCTCAAGTCCAGACAACTTTAGACCACTGCTGGTAACCTTGGAAAACGTAATGAGGAGATAAAAAATGTTGTTAAATGTGACCTCCTTTCCATGTGAATTGTTTGTATTTTCCCTCATTGTCTTGGTTTTCTGTTTCCTTGTTAATGCCTATAAATTGCTTAACTATTATAATTTTTAAGGCAGTGCTGGGGATCAAATGTAAGATCTGTTTATGCTAAGCAACTTCTCTACTGCTGAGCTACGTTCCCCAGACTGTACCCTCAATTTTAATGCTTATTTCACTTTACTTACTCTGCAATCATTGTCTCATTGACTATCATTTGATAGTTTGCATTCATTATTCATTATTCTTTATTAATAACCTGGTCTTTTTAGAACTGTTTTTGTTCCTGAAAAAATTTAAGCAGAGAATATTCCCATATACTCTTCTCTCCTTCTGACCCTTTATAGTTTACTATATTATAAATGTATTGTTTTTGCATTGCCATTGGTTGTAAATTATGAATCAATGCCTCTTTATTACTAACCAAACTTCATTATTTAGATTATAGTTCACTCTGTTTGTTCAGAGTGTTAGGGACTTTCTCATCATGGAGACAAAAGTACCTAAAGCACACAACTTATGGGAAGGGAAGTTTATTTTGGCTTGTGGTCTCAGTTCCTGGTTAGCCAGCTCCATCGAAGAAATGGCATGGCAGAGAGAAATGGGGGACAAATGCTGCTCACATCAAAGCAGCCTGAAAAGAGAGAGAAGAGAGAAGCAGGGAGGGAGATATGCCCTTCTGGGTTGCTCCCCTATGGACCTGAATTTTCTGAATGAGCTGTACTGTTACAACAATTTGGGGTTTACTGGAAGCAAAGAAATAAAGCAGCGCTTGGAGAAGTGGAAAGAACCAACTTTATTACACCAGTGGACTTAGAGAAGCTGCATACTCCAGACTCTGAGCACTGAGCTTGTACAGTAAGTCACTTTTACACCATTTGTCAGGCAGAATGGAGTGGAACTTTACAAATATGGCAACAAACCAGAAACAAAAACAGGACAGACAAAGTTTGTACCTGGTACTTCTTGTGGTTAGCAAGCCTGTTTACAGAAGTGGACAGAAGATTGCAAACTAATGACACATGTGAGTTTTGAAATATTTTGAACACAAAGGTTCTTTTACATTAAGGCATAATAGCACACTCCATCATAAACTGATCAATGGATCAATAAGCTGACAAGCACAACATGCTCCATGAGCCACATAGTTTTTTAAGAGCCCGACCCCTGAACACATTAGGCTTTGAGTGACATTCCAATTTAAACCATAATATGTTTTGTGGGTTCCAGCAAATGTGAGCTTTCATGTTTATTTCATTAGAAATTAGTCTGTGGTTATGCTTCTTGTATCTGTTGTACAAGGTTAAATTTTCCTCTAGTATGCTTCATTTTGTTTGGTTTTATGTTGTTGGGATTTATAACCCATTTTAGAATTTGAAGGAAGTATCTACTACCAAGCTACACTTGCTCACTTCTAGTTTTCTTGCTTGCTTATCGTCTATTGTCTTTTGGAGGCTTCCTACATAGGATCTGAGGGTGTCTGTTCTTTGAGTAGTGATATAGTTTTCCCTTTTATTCGCTTTTTAATCTTTTGATATCTACAGTGTCCATAGTGACGTTTTATTCTTGATTTTCACAATCTGAAGCATTTTCATGTTATTTTTGGTCAATCTTGTAGATATTTTTAGTTTTACAGAACTTTTCAAGGATCCAGGTTCTTGCTTCACTGACTGTCTGTAAAGTTTTTCCGTATTTGATTTTATTTTTATTAATTTCTCTTCTTTTATTATTTCCATCCTTTTTCTTACTTATGATTTATTTTACAACTTACTTTTTAGTTTTTTGAGGTAAGAGGTTAGATTATTTATTTGACAATTTTTTTCTAACATAAGTGCTTAATTCTGTTAGTTTCTTTATCAGCAGTGGGTGAATATTTTCTTACAATTTTTATTTGGTTTATTTTTAATTTCTTTTATCAAAGTAATTTTTTTTATTTCTCTTGATGTCTTATTTTTTATTCATGGAATTTTATAGAAGTACTGTACATTTTTTAATTGCTAATTATTTAGAGAATTTTCTCTTACTCTTATTTCCAATTTAATTTCATTGTATTGGAATATTATCTTGATGATCTCAATGCTTATACTTCTTGAACTTTGGTTTATGGCTAAAAATATGGTCTGTGTTTGTCTATCTTCCAATGGTACTTGAAAAGTTTTATATATTTTGCTATGATAAGGTGAAATGTTATATATATATATATATATATATATATATCAACTTACTAGTGAAATTATTGATTTATTTTATAGTATCACAATTTTTTACCAGGTTATTCTATCTTAAATCTCTATATCATTGTCAGATGCCTCAAAAAATATACTTAATCACTTAAACTCATGTTTGCAATCTTCAAAATGGATTATAGAATATCTACTTCTCAGGATTCTTAAGAAAATGAAATAAATATTAAATATACACGAATTACATACACTTTAAATAAGTGAGGCCTGCCGTATGTTATTTCCTAGGATCCTGTAGGTAAAGCAACTTAGAAAATTAAATCATATTCTGACTCATCCTCTCCACAGTATTTCTTGCTCAGTGAAGCCATTATTGTGTTAATTTCTTCAAAGAATTGGTTCAATTAGTACTATTAATAACCCGTTATGTTTTGGAGCAATCTGGATTTTGTATTGGTAACAGGAAAAATATTGTACTTAGGGGAGTATAACTTATATATGAATTGGAACATATAGCAGGGGCAGACAACCATAAATTGTTATAATTTTTACAAGTAATATAAAAAGGAATCATTTTTATGCTGAGTTCAACTAAAAGTAGTATCATGCAGAAGCTTGTATTTTAGTTTTTCCTCTAGGAGTAGACAGAACTTTGAAAAGTATTATAAATAAAGAAGGCATAACATGCATAAAAGATAAACAATATTTATTTTGGCAACTATACAAGCTATAAGGTGAATTTAAAGTAATGGAATACCCTGATAAATTTTATATTTATTTATTCATTTACTTATACTTTAAGGCAGGGTCTTTTACTATACAGTCAAGACTGACCTAATGCTCACTGTTTCCAGGCTAGCCTCATGATGGTCCGCCTGTCTCAGCCTCCTGAGTGCTGATATTTCTCCACCTTGACTGGAGAATTTTTTTTTTAATATGCCATTATAAGATGTTTGGTTCTAGAATGAAAAGGAATAAAGGTCAATGAAAATTTGACAGCAGGTGACTTGGAAAATTAGAACCATAATTTACTTGTGTGAAAAGTAATGAAAAAATAGAAATTAATGCTGAAAATGAACATATTTAGAAGAAACAAGCTGAAAAACAAAATTATTTATAAAAATACATCTTGACCTAATGGCATAAATGTTGATAACATTTAAAATGCTCTTATTTTAGTAATAATGTTTTGAAATAACTAATTGGCTTACCCACTTACACACAAAAAAGTAATGTAATATGATTTTATTAATTGCACACTTCAGCATTTGAAAAGTTAAGTGAGTCACTTAGAATCATGACTGTTTTGCAGATACGAAATGTAAATAAGAATGAGGACTTTCCATCTCTGTATTTGAATTGCTAGATTTTTATGCCTAGCATAAAACAATGTAATGCATCTTGGAAGTTTATTTTAAAGCAATCTTGCTACAGTTAATATTTATAGGAACAAGAACATGACAGAAAAATCCACTAATGATGGACCTTCATGTTCTGTGTGTGTAGAAAACCACTCTTTTGTGTTTTACAAAGCACGGTAGTAGAATGAAGAAGACAAAAATATTTACAAGCCTCTTGTCTCATAACAGTATTCAATCAAGTAATCTTCCAATTTAACAACAGAAAGACAAATAAATTGATTTTAAATATGAGAGCAAATGAAGATTTCTCCATGGAATATAAATGATAGAAAATGGCATACAAAAATGGTCTAAATATTACTAACCATTAGGGAAAGGCTAATTAAAAGCTGTATGATACATTATCTCACACCCTAATAATATGTCTATTATAATAATAAAAAACATGCCCAAGAAACAACAGATGTTGTTAAGGGCATGAAGATATAACCTTACTATACTGTTAGCAGGAAGGTAGTTTGGAATAGCCATTTGGAAATTGGAAAACAGTATGTGGGGTACCTAAAGAAATTTAAAATAAGACTACAATATGAACCAGAAATCTTTCTCCTGAGTAAAACACATCAAGAAAATAAAACATCATCTCATAAAACTAACTACATTCCATGTTCATTGCAGCATTACTCACAACAGTGAAGACATGGGAGCAATCTAAGTGTCCTTTGATTGACACATGAATAAATAAAATGTGGTACACATATACAACAAAGAAGGATATGCTGCCACATGCCACAAACTTGATGGGCTGTAAGATATGCTAAATAAACCATGCACTGAAAAAAATGTATGATCTCATTTCTTGGTGGACTGAAGAAGTTCAACTCTAAAATTTGAATGTACAGCGTGAGGTCTTGTCAAAAAAATATAATGTCATATGAGCTGATGGAAATAGTCACTTGCTTCCCTGTGGTATCCACTTTCCTGTGTATGTCTCTTGTAACTTGTTGCAAATCTCAAATGTGCACAGTAAAGTTTACATTTTCAAAAAGATTAAATCTAATCAAAGAAAAGAGGAAGAGTCTACAATTAACTAGATATTTAAAATTAAGATGAAAACAGTTTGAGAGTTTATCACACATAAAAATGACAATATTTGAGGGGATAGATGTGCATTATCCTGATTCAATCACTACAAAGAAGAAAGAAAAATTTATAAAAGTTACACGAGAAGTTTTGAACTCTGAGTATGTTTACTTACCACTCCTTGTTTTGAGAAAACAAATAATAGTGTAACTTTACCTTTAAAGTGGGCAAATTAATACCTATTCTCAGTGTAGGTGAAAATATGAAGAAATAATGCTTATATGTCACATATCATTTTATTTATTTATTTATTTATTTATTTATTTTTGTGGCACCGGGGATTGAACTCACAATCTCACACCTGCCAGGTAGGCACTTAAGCCACTGAGCCAAACTCCTAGCCCTAGCTTTTTGGGGCAGGGTCACACTACGTAGTTCAGGCTGGACTTACACTCATGTTGTAGCCCAAGTTAGCCTTGAACTCACAATGCTCTGCCTACTTCAGCCTCCTGAGTGCTGGGATTAAAGGTGTGCACCACCACGCCTGGCCACATATCATTTATTGATGTTAACTTCGTATAAAGTTTTTGTAAAACTTTGTAAAATACATTGCTGAGCAAATTTCTTCTATACCACACTTTCTACATTTTGTTCAGAATACATTCTTATGTTTCTGCTTAACAAAAACCGCTATAATTGCTGATTTTTTTGTCCTACAGTCCATAATTTTGATATATTTCTTCTCATACTTCATTTGTTTATCTCCTAAAAAGAAATTTAAACCATTTTTATTGAGTTCTTCTATTTTACATTTAAGTGAGAATCTTTTCCAAACTCATCAAGATGCTCTGACCAATAAATTTGTGATACTGTCCTCCTATACAAAATTTTTCTTGTTGGAAAATGTTGTACAAGTTTGAGATGTGAACAAGTGCTCTTTACTCAAGCCAGAAATGTGATTCCACACAGGACATTTCAAAATCCAAACTAATCACCTCATCTATCAGATGTCAGAAACTATATAAAAGGAAAGCTCTAGCAAAATTTCTGTTCTGAAATGAATTTCTCAGTTCACCACTCCCATCTGGTATGGTGCTATATTTTATTCTCTTTGGTTTTTTGATGTTATTTTGGTTTTCAGTCCTGTCTTTATCTTTGATTGTTGGTTGCATTTCCCCAGCATTGAAGTTAGTTTCTTTGGTTTATCTTCCTTTTCTATCTTTTCTTCATGACTGCAGCACATAACTTTGGATCACTGTTGTCTTAAAATAGTCTTAAAAATCTATCTTATGGACACTACCAATAGGTTTACCTTGGCTCTATGAAGAATGTGTATACAGGTAAAAAATTGCTGAGTCACTGTGCTCTTTTTTGTCCATGTATCAAACTTATGATGCTGTTCTATGGTTTGTTCATACTACTAAGGTAGTCACTGTGGATTTGTTCTTCAGAAGTTTTAAGCTACCTAAATTTAAAGGTTAAGTTATTTCAATACTATGTTCTGGAATATTTCTGATTCAAGTGCTTGAGTTTGAAATAATATAAAAATGTGTCTGCATCAAGCCCAATTACATTTGGGTAAGCAGAAATGTGTTTCACTTGTTAGTTACTGCTTCAATGTGATCTGTATATACTATCTTACAGGCAAAATAATAAAACTCGATGTTTTGGCTGATATAAAAAGTATACAGAGAAATTGCAAGTTTTGTTTTTTATTTATTCATCATGATTATTTTTTAGCAATCACTGATTGCAGTATACTAGGAGAATATTTCAGTGATCTAAGTAATGGTTATATAATAATCATACTTTATGTTTGCATTCTCTTATGGTCTATAACATATTTCAGATGCATTACCTCAGTTTATTTTATACTCAGAACAAAACTTCCAGAAAATATAGCCAATACATGAATATTATACATGAAATAAAACTGAAAAACGCTGGTAATTTTATCAAAGTCACCTAGTAGAAACAATCTGAAAATAAATCTACTTGGTCTGACTAATTCTAACATTTTTCAGAATTCTGCCATATTTCTGTATGTAAATAAAAAGAATTTACCTAAGCAACAACAACAGCAACAAAGTTATTTTATATCATAGTAATGGCTTTACGCTCCTTTCTTTCAAGACCCCGAAACATCAAAACATGCAACTAATCCAGAGAAATTTAAATTTCACTTGACAGCTTAAAGCCAATAGACTTGATTACAAGGTAGGCAAAAGGAAAAGAAGAGAACAGATTATTTCCAAAAATGAAGAGCATTTGAAATTGTATACATCTCTGTGAACATAAAAGACATTCTTCTTTATTTTTAATTCATATAACTATTAAAGACAAATCATATCATTTCGCTGTGATATACATTAGATGAAGTGCATGTGACTGAGATCACATTACAATGAAGATACAGAAATACACAGCTGTAAGATTTCCACAATTTTCCACAATTTTCACAAGTGATTTCATAATGATTCCAAATAACTTATGGAAAGCCAAGGATATATCTTAGTCTCCAGATCAATGAAGAAAATAAGCAAAGTTGAATTGATGAAAATTTCAATGGATGAAATGGAATATTAAGATATTTCATTGAGTCAAGTTCAGACAGAAAAGGAGAAATAAGAACAAAAATTGGATAGAAAAAAGATAAACATACTAGTAAATGATAGGCTAAGGTCAGCCATGTCAGTATTTCAATGAAGCACAAATGTATTACACACTCTAAATAGAAGCCAGAAACTATCAGAAATTGATAAAAAAAAAATCCTGACTTGTGATGTGTTGATTCCAAGTGACAAGTTTCAAAATAAAGCCAGAAGTTGAAAAGTAAAAAAAAAAGAAATGATACACCATAGAACCATTAAGTATTAAAAAGCTGTAGGAATTACCTGAATATTGAGAAAATAGACTTTGAGATGAAGAACTTGTAGGTAAACTATAGTTAAAGAAGCATATTTTATAATAAAAATTCAACTCATCAGGGAGGTGTAAAGGTTAAAAGTGATATTTCTGACTCATAGCTTCAAAATACAATGAACAAATTTTTGCAGAAGTACAAAGAAATAGAAAATGAACTAAATAATATTTTGAGTTTTTCATAAACTTTCTCTGCAACTGATGGAAACCAATAATCTAGAACAGTGAAACCTAACTCTTTGCTACCAGAGATCAGTTTCATGGAAGACAATTCTTCCAGGGACAGGGAAGTGGGGAGGTGAAACATAAGCACATTATGTTTACTGTGCACTTTATTTCTACTACCATTATGTCATAATACATAATGCAATAATTATATGAATCGCCATAATGCAAAATTGATGGGAGCCCTGAGCTTGATTTTCTGAATATATAGAGTCCCATCTGGGACATAAGAGAGTAACTTCCAGGGTGTGTTCTTATTGCTGGTGCCTCTGCAGGAAACTGCTTCACAAAGATAAGATGTTGGAAGTGCTTTGAAGTTGTTGTAAACATACTTTTCATGTCTCATCACTTGCGGTCTCAAGCTGTTAGTTTTCTTCAATCATGAACAGAATTGATTCACATGGATTAGTGAAAAATGGTTCTGGGTGCCTTCACTCCTATGTTGGGAATCTTTTGTGAATGGAAATTAAGGTTCAAATCCTTTTGAAAGATGAACTAGTGGAGAAGGAAGTTCTTGGTTCATTGTCTTTAAAAATGTTCGCTAAAATCTAAAACTTGTCTAAAATCCTAGTTTTCACTCATCATCACCATAGTTCTAGTTGGTGTTGAATACAGGTACTTTATCTGCTGGTTTGAACACAGTTATTCTCTCCCAAAGTGACAGATTGAGTTCATTGAACAAGTTGATTATGTCACTGTAATAAGTTTTGTGACACATTCCATGACAGGTGATGTGCTGCCATCATGACAATTTTGTTAATAGAAATCTCTGGAGTGACTCTTTTTACTCAAATTTCTTTCCAGTGATCTGCCTTTAGAAAATCACCTTACTTCTGTGTATTGGAAAGATGTATGTGCTCTGTATCTATCTATTCACAAATCTGTGTGGACAGAAGTGAGTTAAAGCATGTGCTTTAGTGTGTCTGATCTCTTTAATCACGTCCTGTAAAATTCTGAGCTCAGATATTATTTTCGACTAGCCAGGATTTCTCTGTGAATGATTTAGTACATAGACTCATGCTCAGAAACAACATCTTTATCCTGAATAGTGAAATCCTAAAGTTGTCTAGTCACGGGAGCCACTCCATCTGCTCATACAACACAGAATGACCAACTCAGTTTTTGTGATTTGAATAGTTTTGCAGTTAAGGTGTTGATTGGCAACAAAAAATGCACATAACATCCTCATGCACATCCTTCTGGAAAAATATAGCACAAACCAAAAAAATCCTGTTGCTTTGTTGTTAACATTGGTAGACTCACCCATGTGTAATGCACATCATGGTGACTCCTTAGTTTTCTCCAATGACTGTGTCTCAGTATTCCCTGGTATTTCATCGATGCATCTAGTTATGATGCTAGCCAAAAAACAATGTGTGCCACCTTTTGAACTACAGCACCTCCTAAAAATTCAAGACAAATGTCTTTGACAAGAGACACAATCAACTCTTTATCACTGATAAAATGCTTAGGTTTAACAATGTGGAAAGTCACTAAGAATGATGTTCTCAGTATAGACATTTGATGATGCTTCAACAATTGCTTCTTTTTTTGAGGCGATATTTTTTAACTTTTAAAAAACTCCAAAGGCTTGTCTTTTAAAGCAGGGTGCTTTTTCTCCATTTGGCATAGCAGTTTTGAGGAGTTTAGGGATTCATTGAATAGCTGGTCACAACATATTATATAAAGTGAGTTGGGAGAATGTGAATCACCCATTACAATGAACCCACAAGTTAAGTAGAACTCTTGGTATCTTTGAAACGAAGCTTTGCTTTATTGACTGTCTTAGAGTGTCCTGTCATCTTATCATTAGGTCCTTTACCATTTTCAGAGACACCCTCCATAAACCTAAGACATCTTTAGGTAAATGAATGCACCTTGAGACCATACTCTTAAGTGAAATAAATCAGACATACGTGGGTAAACATCACATTTCCTGCCTGGTGTGAAAAACTGAAAAGTAAATAAGAACAGAAATGTATAATAGATATTGTGAAATAGGAAGAAATTTTTCAAAAGGAAAGAGGAACTATGGAAGGGGAAGGGGGAAATGAAGGGAAGAGGAAAAAAAGGATAAAAAGGGGAAAAACTGGAAGCAGAACTTTGTAAAAGGGAGAGGAAGAGCTGTTGAAGAGACTGGAGGAGATTGGGACAAAAAGAGGAACCAATATTATGATATACAGGTATAAAAAAGAGTTGGTATATTGGAAGAAACTGGAAATGTGGAATAAGAATAATTATTGCTTTTTCAAAAGTGAAAAGTGGAAATCTATTTGATCTAATGAGGCTTTCATTAATAATTAATTACATGTCTATTTGCAAACTTTGTAAAAGGATGAATAATTTTCTGCTAAAAGAGTAGATTTTCAATGTTTTCATCATTATAAAGACACCCTCTAATGATGCTTGCTGGTTTTACTCATTTTGGCTCAGGCTATCTTGTAGACCTACCAAAACTGACTGATAAAAGTAGGCAATGTGGGAAAGAAATGAGGGTAGAAGAGGCATAGAAAATAATAGATTGCTCACACATGGAAAAAATAAGTGTCACATACTATCTTAAAGGCTGGTATCAGATGCAGCCTTATAACTGAAGTATATAAACTCGTTTGCCACTATAACGCTTGCCACCAGATGTAGTTTAAATTAACTTGACTCTCACTTAAAGGGTTTTGATGTGAGTCTGTGAAGTAATTGATTTATTATGGTCTTTAATCACTCAAAATTTTGGTTTAATGATAATCTCTGTTTGCAACTGTTCCCATCACCACCTCAGCTCCATTCCAGATCATCAAGTTTATGAGGAGTGTACAACCTAGTTTGTTCAAATGTACAGTTCACTCCCTATAAGAATTTAACTTTCCCATTAATTTCACATGAGGTGGAGCTCAGTGAGGGTGGTAACTTCAGCGATGAGGTGCTGTTACAGATATGGATGGATCTTTACTCAGTTGCCTTCCATTCTCTTCCTGCTGTGCAGCTGGGTCCTAACAGGCCGTGGACTGGTACTGTTTCATGGTCTGGGAACTGGGGAACTATAATCTGGATAATTTAAATATACCAACAACTGTCTCAAAATAATTGACGCTGTAGATGGTCTCAGCAAATGTGAAACACTCCTTCCTGCTAAGTATAGAGAGTATGTCTACCAAGATAAACTTCATTTTGGGCTAAAAGTAAAAACTCAATAAATTTCTTTTCTTTTCCTTTTGAGGGGAGGGTACTGGAAATCAAACTCAGGACCTCGCACTTGCCAGGCAGGCGTTGTGCTGCTGAGTTATAACCCTGGCCCATAAATTTCAGAAAGTTAATGTTATTATCAAATTTTTAACTAACAACTACATGTTTAAAGTAGAAATCAATAAGATAAGATATATAAGATTTCCATTTGTTATACTTTGGAGGTATCATTTATAAAACCACAATATTAAGGATAACTCAGACAAAAGTGTTGAAAGAAACCACAGTGAAAATTACAAAATATACTAAAGAAAAATAAGATGCCTATGTAAATGTAGAGATGTAACTTGTTTAGAGATCAGGAGAAACAACAGAGACTGACGTCTTCAGTTCTTTCCAGATCATTCTGCAGATTCATTACAATTACAACAAAAATTTTGGTAGGATGTTTTATAGAAAATCACAAGCTAATTCTAAAATTCATTCAGAAGTGTAAAGCAAGTAATATAACCAAAAATATTTTGGAGAAAAATTAATTGGAAGTCTGACCAAACCATGTTTCAGGAGCTAATATAAAGCTATAGCCATTTAAAATACATAGTATTGGTATAAAGATAGAAAACATTAATAGACCGTAGAGAGCACAAAATAAATGCATACATGATACAGACTTCTGACGTAGTGGCAAAGACAAAGGAGTTCAAAAGGAGAGCATTTCAACACACAGTGCTGGAAATAATTAGAAATCTTTAAGGAAGAAACAAAGCTTCCAATCCATAGGTTACACTGCTTATAAAAATTAACTTGAAATGTCAAAGTTAAAATTATAAAATTTTACAATGAAAACACAAGAGAAAAGATTTGCAAACTTGAATTAGGCAAACACTTTGAGATTAAGCACCAAGAGTACAATTCGTTTTAAAAAATGGACAAATTGAATCTCAATATAGTTCTGAATAATTATGAAAACATTTTTTCCTTCTCAATGCTTTTAAAGTCTGTGTTGTTAAATATATCTGCCTTTTCTTGGTTAGTATGCGATTAATAAGGGGCCTTCAATAGTTTCACTTCTTTATTCACCTGTTTTAGATATGACTTTAATAGAAAACATGTGATTAGATTTTATTTGTTGTTTTTCAGCTTTATAATCCTCATTATTTATCTGGAGGACAATATTGTGAGTGTTTGTGTATGTGCATGTGAATGTATTTTTAGCATTTTATGAGTTTTTTATTTGTACTGTTCTTTTACTTTTTTTGTAAATCAGTGCTTAGTATACATCATATATGACTGTGATTAGTATATAAATCTTGAAATGATACATAAATTAACTTTAGTAGTCTTAGTAGTTTATTATATAAGGTGGACATTTTATGCTTTCATGGAATATTTTCTTCATCAGAGACCCCTTCTCATCAAGTATTTTTCCCTAACTATTGGATAAGAAAATGAACAGGTGTTTGAGACTTTTGTAAAAATTGAAAATCCTCTACCATTTAGTGTAAGTATGCCAGATCTTCATACAGATTAAAACTTCTTTACTAGTTCACACTTCTTCACACTGTGAATTCTGCAATATAGAATGGTGGTAAGGTTGTTGTAATCTACCGATATTTTTCTCCTACTTATTTGCTGGAGTTTTGCTTCCTTTGATGGATAGAAGTAAAGGAGAAGAAAAAAATATAATGAGTGGAAACTAGTAGTTATAAAATGGGTTTGGAAAATTGGTGTAGGTTGGCTAAATTGGTACAGTTATAAACTAAGGTTGTTTATTCATTTCTGAATTCCAAAGCTGAATCTTTTCCCGTAACATTACTTGTTTGGGTTTCTAAATTTGTTTAAGTGTTCAGTCACTTTTCTGGGTCAATTCACCCCATCATGTACATTTTTTAAAATTTTGTCTTTTTGAGACAGGGTTTCACTCTGAAGTTCAGGCTGGCCTTGAACTCATGTTTTAGCCCAGACTGGCCTCAAACTCACAGTGATCCTCATTCCTTCGCCTTCTGAGGGCTGGGATTAAGGCATGCGCCACCATGCCTGACTCCATCATGAAATTTTAAGAAAAACATTTCAGTGGCAATAGCATTTACTCTTAAAGTGAGAGAGTATTATGAAGTTCACCCGCCGCAGCCCAATCCAGCCTCAGAATCTAGTATTTAAATTTCTACCAACAAATATTGGCCACTGGTTTGTAAGTAACTGTCCAAAGGCAAAAGTCCCAGCAGCAGGTCCTAGAAACATTTTTTCTAGTTTGTAGGACCTTGATTCTACCTTCTTCTCTCGGATCTACAGTAAGCCCAATCTTATGAACAATTTAGTATACTTTTATTAAAATACCTTTTTTTAAACTTTGATTTATTACTTCTACTGTAATGCTTCTTTTCACCAAGAAAGACAATAAATAGTTGTATTAAACAATGAAAGAATAAATGTTTGACAGAATTGCAATATTATAATTGTGCTTAATTACTTCTTTTATTTCTCTTGCTTCATGATTATTGCATGCTATATTTGATGAACCATTTTCTTGAATGTCATTTAATTCCATGCAAGTATGAAAATATAACCTATTATGATAATTCAGTTATTTATTTCTCTCAGGTACAAGTAGTTATGTAGAGTATTTGCCTACCTCTTAACTTATAAGGATAGAGAGTAAATAAATAGTATAAAACTAAAATTAAAATAGTTTGGAAACTAAAAGTCATATCGTGTTGCTTAATAAATATGGTACAAGATATAAGCAAGATTTATGAAGATAATATTCTATAACTACATGCTATGTAGGAAAATGACCACTTATGATTGTCACAAAATTTAAATAACTACTGGTAGAGTGATTTGAAAAAGAGAAAAGTATTCAGTGTTATTACTGTCTTTTGTAGGAATTTCATAACTGAGAAATAAATGAACTGATTTTTTTTCTAAATTTCTGTCCCTAAAACAGTCAGCTTTGTTTTCACAAGTTTGAAAGTAACTTTAACTTACATGTTAACCAATTTATTATGGATACATTTTTAAACGTGCAATAGATTCAAAAGTAACTGAGAAGGAGCCAATATTTTTATAAAACAAATTCAGTAAGTCAAAAATATTTTAAGCCTGGACATGGTGGTGCATGCCTGTAATCCCAGTGCTCAGGAGGCTAAGGCAGGAGGATCTGCGCAAGTTCGAGACCAGCCTAGGCTACAAAGTGAGTTCAAGGCCAACCTGAATTGCATAGCAAAACTCTGTCTCAAAGAGAAACAAAGTATTTCTTTATTCTTCTTTTTTATTTTAGATCCTATACACATTACCAATGTCCCAGAATTTCTCTTTCATTTGAAATATCGTTTAAATTTTCCATCTATAACAGTTTTGACTGAAAATAAAATTTTCATTCTATTCAACTAATACATCTGGAGCTATTCATTTGTTTTTTGCTAGTAAAAATCTTTAATTCATCTCCCTTCTGTATTAGTTAGGGTTCACTAGAGAAACAATTAATATAAAATATATATATCATTCTAAAAGATTTTTACTCAGGCTTACAGGATTAGAAGGGAAGGAGTCTTAAATGGTATTGGCAGAATCATAGGTGAAATTATCAAAAATGGCTGTGTTTATGCTGCAGAGCTGGAGTATCTAGAAGCAGTTGAAGGTCAAAGACTTGAAAGCTCACTGCAGTGTCAGTGGTGTGAGTCTGTGTCAGAAAGTCAGAGTCCATATTTGAAGGTTGAACAAATCAGCTTGGAAACCTGAAGGAATCAGAAACAAATGTGCACAACGATGTCCAAAATTGGAACTCCTCCAAAGTAAAAGATCTGATTCCCTCATTTATATTTATATTTATTAGCTAAGAACTCTAGTATGATGTTGGTAGTTATGGGAGAAAACATTCTTGCCTATTTTCCTAGAAAGTTTACATTCCTTCATTTCATGTATGCTATTAATTTAGATTTTTCCTGTTTGCCTTATTAAATTAAGATCACTCCTTTCTACTCTTAGTTATGTGAGTACTGAATTTTTTGAATGATTTTTCTCCATAATATGGTCATAGTCTTCTCATTCAGACTGTTAATAAGATAAATTTCACTTATGATTGTTGAAGCAACCTTGTGTTTATGGATTAAACCTTACTGGTCATGTGCCATCAACACAATATATTTCTGGGGTTTTCTTGCTAAGTATTTTTCTTCAGAAGGTTTGTGAACATGATCATGAGAGATATTTGTCCACAGTTTTCAGGTTTGATATTAGTGTAATGTTAGTCTCATAAAATGATTTGGGAAGAAAATACTCTCTCTGTTTTCTGAAAGAAATGATGGAGAAGTGATAGTTTTCATTCAATATTTCTCAAATTCAGTGATGAATCTACTTTCCTTGTTTGGAGGTGTTTAATAACCCATTTATTTTTTTTTACTAGATATAAGCTTATTTAGATCATCTACACTCGAGTAAACTTCAGCAGTTTGTGTCTTTGAATAAATTGTTCTCTTTTCCCTAATCTATTAAATCTGTGGGCATGGAGATGTTTATACTTTATTCTTCCAACATTTCTCATGTCCAGGTAATACAGAATAAATTATATACCTTCCAAAAGTTATGTGCAAGTCATAAACTCTGAAAGCTATATATGACTTTATTTGGAAATGTAGTCTTTGTGGATATGATCAAGTTAGGATGAAGTCATACCACAGTACAGCAGATCTTTAATCCATCGTGATTGACATATTCATGAAAAGAGAAGAGAAGACAGAGAAAATGACATAAGAGTTGAGCACCTTGTGATCATGAGTCAAATATAAATGACAGAAAAGGAAAACACCCTGTGATCATGAGACAGACAAGGGAGTGATGCATCTATACCAGGGCTGCCAAACTTTGCAAGCCACCCTGGAAACTAAGAGAAATTCTTGCAAGAGAGCATCCTCTAGAGCACCAGCACAGCCTGCCAATGCTATAGCTTTGGACTTCAAGTCTGCTTTAAGTCAATGAGCTTGTAATCTTTACACCATCCCTAAAAAAATTAGACCACATAAAAGTCCTTTAAAAAATTTGAAGTACAATTTAAATAATTTTATTATAAAATACAGGTCACATGTGGTTAATATAAAACTAAATATTTCGTGAAAGATTTCAGCAATTTTTATTTATTTATTTATTTTTATTTTAAAGAGTATATGAAAGAATAAAACCAATTCAAACAAACAGTGTAAGAGAGACAGTACCTCAAAACATTATGAAATCAACGGTAGTTACCATAATGCCTTTTGATGTCTTCAAAATAGCCGCAAATAACTTCGGACATAGTAAAAATCAAACAGAAGAGACTAGAATAGAAACAATAAAAGCAAAACAATGAATGTGATAAAGGACTTCAAAACAAGCCAATAGTAAATCCAAAATTACTACCATGACATGTCTTGCTATTATTAAAATAACTTCTCCTGCCATGGGATTTAACATAATGAAACAAAACAAAAAAGAATAAAACCCAACCCAGGACCCATATCTTTCACCATGTACCAAGTTAAAATCTAAATGGATTAAAGATCTCAACATTAAAACAGAAACATTAAATCTGCTGGAAGATAAAGTAGGTAAAACTCTTGAAGATATTGATGTAGGCAAAGACTTTATGAATAAAAGCCAGATCACACAGGATCTATCACAAAGAATCAACAAATGGGATCTCATCCTATTGAAAAGCTTTTGCACAGCATGAGAAACCACCAACAGAGTGAAGAGAAAACCCACAACGCAGGGGAAAATATTTGTCAGCTGTCCCTCCAACAAAGGATTACTATTGAGAATGTATAAAGAACTTAAAAAAATCAGTCCTCCAAGATTTAAAGACCCAATCCAAAAATGGGCACCTGACATGAGCACACACTTCTCAGAGGAAGAAGTACAGACAGCAAATAAATACATGAAAAAATGTTCAACAGCACTGGTCATTCAAGAGGTACACCTGAAAGCAACACTGAGATTCCACCTCAGCCCAGAAAGAATGGCTGGTATTAAGAAGTCAACCAATAACAAATGCTGGAGGGGCTGTGGAGAAAAAGGAACCCTTCTCCACTGTTGGTGGAAATGCAGACTGGTGCAACCACTATGGAAGTCAGTGTAGAGATTCCTCACAAAGCTAGGATTGGAGGTCCATTTGAGCCAGCTATTCCTCTTCTGGGTATCTTTCCAAAAGAACTAAAAATATCATATAACAGCGATATATGTCCACCTATGTTTATAGCTGCACAGTTCGTAATAGCCAGATCTTGGAAACAACCTAAATGCCCCTCGACTGAGAAATGGACAAAAAAGGTGTGGTATCTCTATATAATGGAATACTACTCAGCTATAAAGAATGATAAACTAGACATTTTCACACTTAAATGGATGTGCCCTGAAAATATACTTATCAGTAAACTAAGTAAGTCATACATATGTAACCATCATATTGTTGCACTTGTATGACAAACTGTAAGAAAATCTATGTAGGTATATAAAAAATTAAAGATAGTTAAAAAGAATTTTGAGTGAAAGATAGTTTTCACAGAGTCATTTTCAGATTTCATTTTTACTGTGAATTGTTCTTTTGAAAATAATGTAGCATTCATAGCATTTGTGTTTCTTGCCAGTTTTTCTAATGTCCTATACATTTTTTGTTATAAAATATAATAAAATAAAATAGTTATCAAAGTTCTAAAAAATAAAAAATAAAAATAATGAAGATAAAAATAAAATCCAACCCAACAAAACATTGGAAATGATATAGGACCTCAAAACAAGACCATAGGGAATCAACAATGGTCGCAACCCTCAGAAGAAGACCCCCCTAGATGTCACACTGTGCATCATTATCCTCTGAACCTATGATCAGACCACTGGCCCTAGTCCTGCAATGTTAGTGAAACAACAAAACACCACAGGCATCCAATTACATCTCACCTCAATAGCTACCATCACAGCCTGTGTCTCTCCTGATAGGCTGGTCACTTAGGGAGGAGGGATGGTACTTCTTTTTTGCCAGTTCACATGCTGCAAGGGGCTGGATTCTGGCTGTTCCCAGTCTTGCCGTGGCCTGTGCGGGTGCTGGTTCCCAGACTGGGCTTGTTTGTTGCTGTGACCATTGTTCTCTCTAATCCCAGTCCGCAAAGGGTGCTGTCTCATGGGAGAGGCAGCAATTTTTAATACTATCATGTTTTTCTCTATTTTTTGTCTTTTTTCTTACTATAATCTTTAAGTAGAAGCATTGTTAGCCATAACTATTGTACTATACCACTAATTCACAGTGAACTAAAATATCGTTAGTATTTTAATGTTTTACATATTCACCCTCATAGAATTTAATTTTTTAATACCACTATCACTATCACCTTACAAGATAAGATAGCTTTAAAAGGAAATTGCAGAACTGGTCAGTTTTTTTTTTTTTTTTTTTTTTTTTTTTTTTTTTTTTTTTTTTTTTTTTTTTTTTTTTTTTTGTCTTGGAAGTGGTTTTCAAACTCAGATCCTGCCTAGTTCCAAAACTAGTAGTCATCAATTTGATCATTTATACTCTAATGCCATTCATTTCATTAAGGCAATATATTCTTGAATGTGTATTTTAATATTAAAAATCTACCCAAATTAATTGTGAAAAATAAAATAGGCAAAGAAATACATTTATAAAATTTTTAAACAAAATGACAAACTATTCCCTTTCTCTATTATATGTACACTGGAGTTAATATCATAATGTCACACATGCAAATTTGTATGCGTATAAAACAAAGTGGACACCTGACAGCAGAGAACATTTTTGTACTAACAGAAAACTGACATCTTGGAAGCTAAAGTTGATAGTGGACAGCATTTGGCTCTAAGCTATGGATCAGCTTTTAATTCAGGAAGAACTGCTTCCAGCCTTCTGTGTAAAGCTGACTTATCAGTAACATACCCAGTACTTCAGGAGAGGTTAACACCCTCTTGCCTGTAACATTGCAAAGAAAATGTGACTGAAAAAAAATTACATGAAATGTTGTTTATACTATAAGCAATTGTATCATGGCCTCATTTCAGTACAACTCTAAATTACGAAGATAACATGAAAGCTGATTCTCCAAATGGAGAAAACTCTGCAGCCTTGAAAAAGACAAACAAAATTTTTATAATGGTGCATTATACAGCATATGCTGTGTTCTACAGGAAAAAAGTCAGCTCTTACAGAAATTGAACTCAGTATCAAAAAATGTAAAAGCATTGTTATTAGCAAGATTTAGCAAGTTATAACAACAGCATGATTCTGACCTCTTGAATTGAGATAACAATGTGAAAGAGGCACACAAATATTTT
Source organism: Dasyprocta punctata (assembly GCA_004363535.1). Classification (NCBI taxonomy): domain Eukaryota; kingdom Metazoa; phylum Chordata; class Mammalia; order Rodentia; family Dasyproctidae; genus Dasyprocta; species Dasyprocta punctata. Next base: position 33,345 of record RJWM01006869.1, on the reverse strand, counting down.
AATAAGCTAAAGACAAAAGAAGAGTTGAAACTATTAATAAACAGAAAGTGTGGAGAAAGCATGAATTTGAAAAAGAGTAGTTAAGATTTCTTGATATGAACATATTGTTACAAGGATTACTCATGGGATAGATTAAGTAGAAGCTTATAATGAACTGAAGAGATAATAAACTGACAGAAATTTTTTACAAGGATGAAGAAAAGATATAATAAGAAAAAATGCACAGAATCAGCAGAGACAATAATAGAGAGACAAAAATAGCAAAATACATTTAGAAAAATGGGGAACAGATTTAAAGATTGGCATATACATCTGAAAAGATAATCTGAGGAGGTTGGAGAATAAGAAAATATTTGTGATGATGAATTTCCAGGAATTAAAGAAAGTTCTGAGGATCCCAGAAATTTCAATCACATTCAAGAAATATATGCAAACATATCCTAGATGCCTTAGATGACAGTGAGAAACTGCTGATATCATTTCAAGTTGCTAGTTCATGAATAACATAATAGGTTTTTGTTTCTATAAGTAGGTAAATTCTGGAGTAGTGCATTACATTTCATAGACAATGCAATGCATTATAATAGCTGACATTTTAATATGATATGAAAGACACTCCATGCATTTAAAAATTAAAACTCTTGGTAATTTATTTAATTGTATGAATTAATCTATATCAAAATTAAGTTTTACCAGTGAGAAAATTGAGACAGGCTATGTCACTTCGTCAAGGTCAGAATATTCAATCAACATTTCTCTGTAAAATTGCTTCAAAGCCCTTGGTTTTCCACCACCAGTATTCAACAATTTTAAATGACATGAGTTAAAAATGGGCTTAGGTTTTAATGAAACTGGATTTTGAGAATATGGAATTCCAAGTAAGACTTTGTCTTTGCTACACAGGGTAATTACATGGACAATTATGGGAATCATTTAACACTTTAGCAGTTGTTTTCCTCTGTCAAATCTAAATGATGCAAAATAAATATTGACATACCTTTTTTATTAAATCATTCAAAAATACGTGGGACTTTATATCACACTTTGGAGAAAAATGCTGTAAAACTAGGGGAGATTTATAAGAAAGTGACTCAAGAATTAGTCCAAATAATACAAGATTTAATAGATCATTTCTTTTGTTGGAAGTCTTTTACTTATTACAGTCAAATAAAGCACAAATATAAACACATCTCAAAAATCACATTCTTTATTCTTACAATTGCTTTAATAATTTACAGAACTAGCAAGTAAGGTGACAGGAAATTGATACTCACACAAATATGTTTCCCCAAAGTACAGTCAAATAAGCTGCCCTCTGGATGTGTCCTGAACCGCATGGCAGTTGAGACAATCCCTGAAGAAATCAGTGAGCTTCAGCAATTTGACAAAATGACTCTGCAGAGCATGCAACCTTTACAAATTACTCTTTGTTTGAATACTAAAGTGAAAAATATAGTTTCCAAAGAGCATATGGGGATAATGCGGTATATCTTCTACTCCCTCTGGATTGAAGTGTATCTATTTTACCCATTATTGTGGAGTAAATTCTAATTTACTCTGTTTGTACGGAAATGCTCCAATAAAAGAGAAAAGTGCCACTCAGCAACTTTTGCTTCCCCAAAGGTTACTTTTGCTACAACTTTTTGCAAACAAGTTATGATGAAACTTGCACAGGAACTTTTCCACGAAGCAGAAAATTTCCAACTGAATTTTTAATTGTTTACAAACAAACATTTCTAATGTGGATGGCACATTTAGCTATACAAATATCAATACTCAAAATTTTTCTTTTCCCACATTTTTACAACTTTTGTTGTTATTTTTCTTCCCGTTCTGATTTCCTTCTGTTCTCCATATTTTATTTTTTTAACTGGATTATCTAAATGTTAAACAATAACCCATGATACAAATGTGAAAACATAACGAGCTACAAATTCTCATGATGGATGGTAGGGAAAGAGGCCTAAGGGGTGGGTTCAACATGTTTACTTATTGTTTCATAGTGTTGATTTTGGGGTCACAGTTTTTAAATATTTTTGTGTTTGGAATTCAACTGTAAAAATATTAAGATATTAATTTCACAAGTAATATACTAAATATGATTACCAGCCAAGTTATTAAATATAGAAGCTTCTGTAAATTCCCATGCCTGTAATCCCAGCTGGAGGATTGAAATTTTGAGCCAAGACTAGGCAATTTAGCAATTTAACAAGATTTTATCTAGATATACGGAGGGCCACTCTGACTCAGATGTGACATTCATGTCATACTCTTTTTTTGATGTTTCAAAAAAAAAAAAAGAAACAACAGAAACGGGATGGAAATAAAGCTTAGTGCAAAAGTCCTAGGTTCAATCCCCTGTAACACAAACACAAAGGAAGCCACAGAGCTATACTCATATATAGTGGTAGAATGTTTTAAAAAGCAGTGTTCCAAGTGTTAATATGGCAAAAAAAGGAACAAGAACACTAATTTTAAAATTATTCTTGCTCTTCACACATGATATATATTCTCCATGAATTTGAAATGAGACATTTCACATACCCTTTTGTTACTTATCTAGGTACAGAGTCATGGAGAAGGAGTTGTTAAATAGCTCTTCATCTGATGTATAATGTCAGAGTAATCAAGTTTTGGATCAGGAGGGTCTTTTACAAGGAGAATTATTTTAATAATTGCTAATTATAAAGAGTCAATAATTATCACATGAAGAAATCATACTTCTGTGTGAACAATCAAATTACACTCAACTTCATGATGAGAGAGCCTAATAGACTAAAACTAATTATCTTTAATCAAATGACTGGAAGTTTTCTAATAATCAGGATGTGAATTTCAAATCTAAATATATCTGGATGCCAAACAACTCTAATGATTATTTTAAACTTTCAGCTTTCTCAGCTTCAACTTATGTAGATTTTTTTAATAACAGTAAATGTTTTCCAACTCTTAGAATTAGTGGTATTTTCTTTAAGAAATCAAGTTAGTATGATATTGAAGGATCATTGGAGACAAGGAGAGGTTTTGAAACTTTTTTTTTTTGAGACAGAGTCTCTGTAGTTTCAGCTGGCCTTGAACTTGCTTATGCAGCCCAGGCTGACCTCAAACTTATGGCAATCCTTCTGCCTCAGCCTCCTCAGTGTTGGAATTACAAGCATGTCCCACCACTCCCGGTTCAAAGGGGAGGGGGTTGCATTAAATGTTTACTCTTTCTGGCCGGGCCTGGTGGCACACACCTTTAATCCCAGCACTCAGGAGGCTGAGGTAGGAGGAGCATTGTGAGTTTGAGGCCGGCTTGGGCTACAACGCGAGCTTAAGGCCGGCCTGAGCTACATAGTGCAACCCTGCCTCAGAAAACCATGGCCAGGAGTTTGGTTCAGTGGCTTAAGCACCTGTCTGGCAGGCCCAAGGTTGTGAGTTCAATCCCTGGTGCTGGAAAAATAAATAAATAAATAAATAAATAATAAAATAAAATAAAAACAAATGTTTACTCTTTCTACAACCCAGAAGTTACCAAACAGAAGAAATTAGTGAAAACTCAGCTATGAAGACTATCGCCATATTAAATTTTCTCTTGGAAATTTTCACTACAGTTTGGGAAATTTGTAATCAAACTGTTCCTCTGATCAGCCACAACCCCACAGAGTGCTATTTGACTGATTTTTAGTACCTGCTTAAGTTTCAACCCTATCTCTTTACCCTCATGCACATTTTCAGTAACATAATCAAAACTTTTCTCTGGGGAGTTCTCATGTAATATATTTCCTTTTTTAAATTTGCAAACCAAATTGTTGTGCTGCTATTTGACTAACTTGCCCTCCTCTTCACATACATACACAAGCATAAACATATACACACAGAATGTGTACTAGTTAAAGCATCACCTTTCTGAAATAAGTCTGCTTTTTCTATGATTTACATAATTTATCTGTCAAGATAATGTCTCAGCATATTGCAGATTATGCACATATTGCCTGATACACTCTGGGACCCTACCCTGAAATGCTTCTTATTATAATCTATACTGTTAAATAAATCTAGAGATATGCTGGTAACAACCAGCAAGTTATTTATAAGTCAGACGATCCTTGTGAAGTTTTCAGGTTACAGAGATATAAATGTAGACACCATGGATTGCTTCAAGCCATCAACATGATCCTATTGTGGCAAAACTGAGTCCAACACTGGAGGAAGTCAGGAGGAGGTGAACAACTTTATTTTACACCAGTGATCCTAGCAAGAATAGCATCCAACAAAAGCTAGGCTGTGAGTGTCCGTGAGCCAGCATTTTTATATGAGGCATAAGCAGGGGTTACAAAGGCGGGTCAGTACAACCTGGCAGACCTTCTGATTAGCTAGCAGAAGGAGTTCATTGATTACAGGACTGGATTAATGACCATCAGTTACAAGACTAGATCAATGACCACAAAACTTGGTACAGTTAAGTACTGTGAATGTTTGGTTATACTCTCAAAGTTACACGGGTCAAGAAAGTAATTAAGGAGCCACAAAACAGTCATAGAGTTAGGCAGCTTTAAAAGAAAACAAAGTTTTACAAACAACAATTCTTCCTAGGAACATTTTCCTTTCAATTTCACTCAGCTAGAAATTCATGAAAGTGTATTACAATACTTTTATGAGCCAATGTAAGTTGGTCTTCATGTAATAATAAAAGTAGGATATTTAAGATGAAAAAAAATAATAAAGAGGTGGGTGATTACCTGAAACTTTGCTTCGAAGCCTACCTCCATCACTACAAACAATTTGGGAAAGATTTTTAACAGCATTATACCTTCGAACGCTTATTCATAAAATGATGGAGGTAACACAAATTTATTAGGTTGATGTGAAGAGCAATTCTATAATCCATGCAAAGTCTTTATCATACTTCCTGGTTTACCAAAGAAGTCAGTAAAGAACTGCTGTCATGAGTATTAGACTTAGCAGTATATTAGAATAGGTCTTTGTGCCTCTTTCATTCTAGCCATTATGACTTTCCTCCATTATGCAGCAAATTGTGTGTCTTATGAACACCTCAATTCGCTTTACTCTTTTCTGGTTTTGTCTGTACAGATGGCATATTATTACTGTAAGAATTCAGTTTTTTAAAATTGTATTACACTGTGGTGATAATATTCACGACTATTTGTGAATGATTTCAAACTTTTTCTTTATAGCTTTCCCTGACTTTACAGAATATTACACTGATTTCTTACTATGGCAAAAACATGTCTTCTATTGTAATAAATACTTTTAATTTAAATATTCACCATGTCTTTATATCATACCTCATACTGTGGTTCTGTTTCATTTTAACCTATATTGAAGGCCATTCTGTCTCAAGTGTGACCTTCATGCTCTTTACAGTGTGTCTATATGTCACAGTTTTGGACAGTTTTATGCTGTTTTGATTCAATGATTTTTTTTTTTTACTTATCTCTTCCATAAGGCCTTCAACTAACTGATTTGGGTAGCAGTTATCAAATGGGTTATTTGACTTTACATGTCTAGGTTATTTTTCTAAGAATGAGTATTATTCCAGTATTTACCAGTTGGAATATTCAGTGGATCATACAGCTTTCTGTTTTGTATACTGGTGCTTAAACAGAAAACATTTCTCAACTAGGGTACAAGAATGATTGTTAATGTTTGGATTCATGGCCATACTGAAGCAGGAAGGAAATTATGCAGATATTTTCTAAGTGTAAACATTACACAGATGTAACATTCAGCCAATATTCATGTTCTACATTTTGCTGGTAGCTCGAGAAGTGGTTTAGTATATTTCCTATGATTATAGAGAATTTAAGATTTACAGACTGAATAATTTCATGTCAATTTCTTCTCTTGAAAAACATGATTTAATTTTTTTCCTTATAATAAACTCAATGTTTTAAAGGACTCTGTTCCTTTGCTTTTAAGAATTTGCCACCCTCCTCCTGGAGAGGATAACCGCTATGAAATTTATTTTAGTCTTGTAAAGTATCAAGCTTCTTCTACTAGCTGAACCTCATACAGTGTTTCTTTTTTTTTCTTTCTTTTTTTTTTTTTTGCGGCACTGGTGATTGAACTCACAACCTTGCACTTGCCAGGGCAGGCGCTTAAGCCGCTGAGCCAAACTCCCCAGCCCTCATACAGTGTTTCTTACACCTCGATAATCCTTTCCACCCCACATCCTATTCAGAACATATGCCTAAGGCTTATAGTACACATCTGCAAATTCTCTACCTTGCTGAGCATCCTACTCACTTCTCAAGGGTCAGTCCAGAATCACGTAAACTGTTTTATATTTTATGAATGGCCTTTGTCCAGTCCCAACCTTTCCTTGTTTAGTCATTGAATCTGTTTTCCATCAGTACTTTCTTATTCTTTCAATGTTTTCTTTCCTCACTAGACTGTTAGGGCACATTTGTACTATTCATTTGTACTTTAAGAAAGTAAGAGATTTCCTATGATACAGTTGACTGACCATATATAATTAATGAATAATTAAATAAATACTTCCTTACATATGCCATTGATTTCTGTTACTTACTTTTAATTTTTGATGAAAACTATATATAATATATATATATATATATACACATATATGAATGCAATACCGTATCATTATAGAAAGAGGAAAGAAAGTCATTACGTTACTGTCCTATGGAAGAAGAATAGCCATAAATTAGTATTGTAGTACTTGGTGTACTTAATTCATTACTTTGGAATAAAATGTCATTTCTTTCATTATAAGATTTCCAGTTACAAGATATGTGGGATGAAACATCAGAAAACAAAAGTCCTTCATTGGGGGCGCTGTATCATTGGGGAAAATATAGTCACAGAATGAGCAAGAGTTTTATGAGCCTGTCGATTGACGGATTGGCAGGTTTCTGTAAAATGAGCCTTATGGGGCTTGATACTTGAATTTTAATTAAACTGAAATTATTCATTGTTCAGTTCTAAATCCCTGAAGAGAAATTGAAAGTCTTGCAGAGGGACTCCCAACAGTAATTACATGTTCTGCTAAAATGTAATTGACTTGCATTACCCCCATAGACCTGATGAACAGAGAGCTATGTCATGGCATAGATTTCCAGAAGATTTAGATGAAAGGCAAAAATCCATGAACAATAAAGCCATGGCCACAATTGGTAATGAATTCTTTAATATAAGAGAGAAAGAAGAAGTTCAGTCTTTAATGCGTTACCAAAAATATGATTATAGTAACTGGAACATGTCGCGTTGCATTCTTCTTTTTCTTCTACTGAGCGATATGTGTTTTAATACAAAGCAGTCTTTAAATAACATTATTCTGGACCAATATTCAGGTAGAGTACCATACTAATCTTGAAAATATTATCTAAAATATCTCATTATTTTTTTGAAAAGTAGCAGTAACTTTTAGGTGATTTTCTCTACCAATTTTCCACGTATTTAAGAATGTATTAACCCTAATCTTATTAAGAACGTAAGGCTGTTGATTAAACATGTTCTGTAAGGTTGTCTTGCTTGCCTTTAATTTTCTCATGGTGTTAATAAACGAAACATGCTAACTTTCCCTCTCATTTTAGCTTTTTCTGTACCTCTTACAATTCAAACCATGAATAAATGAAAGTTTATTATTCCCACAAGAACAAAATCTGGCCAGAGGCAAAGAATGTGAAACCATAGACTTATGCACAGTATTATTTTACTAACTCCAGGGTCCACTTCTCCAATACAGCATCCTCCTTTCTTCTCACTGGTCTTTTATTTTCTGTTAATCCTTCTGCATACCTCATACTATCTGTTGTGAATTTTCAAATTACTCATGCCCTTATCCTTATGTCCTTGGCGAGACTTCCATATGACACTTAAAAGGTGACAATATTTTGTTTATTGGAGAGAGTTATAGGCAGAGATACACAAGGATGCTAGACAGGGAGCACAGTGCCTTCCAGGAGCGCTCTTGGAATCCCCGTGCTGGCAAGGTAGGAACTGAGGTTGTCAGTACTGCTTCCCACAGCTTTTCTTTCCAAAGATTCCTCATGCTCTAATTCCCCATTGGAAACATTTGCCATTTGAAGTGTATAAAAGGATCTCTTTTTCTTTACTAAACCTTAATAAAATACAGTTTTCTAAAATTCATATGAGAAGGTAAATAAAATCTAAAGAGATGATAGTTATGGTGTTGTTTGAAAAAATACTATCTAAGAAATAATGGCCTCAAGGTGATGTTTTATGTCCTGACAATTTTTCCAGTGAATTCCTTCAAAAATACAGATCATGTTCATACACAAAATTAAAATCAGGTCACTGAAATAATGAGAAGACAATTATTTCCTATATAAACATACAATCTGATAAAAAATAGAAGTGAAATGACAGATTTAAAAAATGAAACATAAAGACCCTTGCACCTGGAGGAAAATCTGTGCAGTTTGTCAGACTCAATCCAAGCCAGCTGCAAAGAGGGCCCTGGCAGGGGAAGTTGCTCTCCTCATACAGGACTTGGGGTACAGTCAAGGTAGGGGGAGTGGCAGTTAGGTACCTCTGCATTCTCTGCTCAGTGCCTCCTGGAGCACTGCTGGCAGATGTATGTGGGCCAGCTGAGGTCTTCTCTCTGATCACATTGCAGAGACCTTTTATAAGACTGCTTCTTCACTGTGACTCAGTACTAAGTATAGTCAGCTCCTGGCCCTGACCTCTGCTGTAGGCCACATTCTCCAGTCTATACAACTGCAGGGGTTATTTTAATTTTAGAAATGCTCTTTCCAAATGTTATCAAGGATTTGTTCTTATCTCTATTCATATATTTTTGCTTTCAATATGTTGAATTTCTGTCAAGAAGTACATACATTATTTAACCTTGATATCCCTTCACCGTGAATCAATTTTAACATTACTCAGTGCTGCTTTCATTCTTGGAAATTATTGTCTGTCTGAAGAGTACTGTTCCTGACATGATAATGCCACCCAGTTTCTTAATTAGTGCTCTTATGATATATCTTGTTCTAACATTTTAATTCTATTTTTATTTCCTAGTTTTAACCTATCTTATATTGAATATGTGATCTTCAGTCTATATGTAGTCAAACTGCTATATAATATAATCATTATTAAAGGATGATAAACAATTTAAATATATTTGTATAAGAATAAATAAATGTGCATAATTTACTCTGCAGGATATCTGTGATGATCTTTGACAATTGTGTCTTTCTTAGTCTTTTTCTCCTTTTAACCCTTTCCTCCCCAAATTTTTTTTTGCTTATATTTGTTTATATTTCATTTTTTCCCCAGTATGCTCTTTTGTATATTAGGTTCATTGCTATTCACATGTATTTATATATCCAAAGTTGTAATCCAAAGTTTTCTAAATATTTTATCTTATCTCTTATTTTTCACTCTTACAATGTTATTTGCACAGTTTTTAAGAGCTCAATCTATGAAGACCCAAATCTTGGGCTATTTACTCATTCTCTCCTTGTCTGAGTTTGCTGAACAGGAATAATCATATTTATATCATGCAGATGCTTTGAAAATTAATTGAGTTACAATTTGTAGGGTAAATGGTTGGTACTTGAACACATAGAACTCCTACAATAATTCTGGGTATTATGTGAATTAAGTAATGGTAAATTTTATAATACCTATAAAAGTAAAGAAAGCAAAACATCGAAAATGTAGCCTAAAGTTGTGTGGTTTTTAAAAAATATTCAAACAGCATACAGTTCCTTCCATTGTACAAGCATGTCGGTGATTGCATAATACAAATTATTTCGGTTAATAATTCAAAGATAAATGACAATGATCTTTACTACCAAACTTGTGCTAATCCACAAAATACTGAAGCACATCTGTGTTGCGTTTTAATGATTCTGTAAAGCACTGAAACATATATCTTTACTTTTAAACAAAATTTCTCACTTCATACAGATGCCAAAATGTAATATGAATCGCATTTTTCTTCTATCTAAAAGATTAATATTATACATAATTCTCAGTTTATTTCATCTATTTTCCTAGAACACTAAAAAGTGGATGTGTGCAGGTATAAATAAAACCATATTAAATGTAATATTTTCTTTTACTGCGTTTGTACAAGAGACTTAGTGAGATGCTGTGGATGAACACTGATACATAATACCTAGTGACTGGTCTCAAAACAAACGTCGTGACAGGAGAAAACAGAAATAAAAATAAGCATATGCGATTCCATCTACAACAGAAGCATAACCTCAGTTCAGTGTGAGTGAAAGTTTAACTTTGCCAGAGGTCTGAGGGGAAAATTTTTGTATGATTGTGTACAGAACATTTGCCCTTCCTTTTATATTTTTTATTAGTACCTGTTTGTGGTATATAATGATGAGATTACTCATGGGGAGCTGATGCAAGTACTTAATGCATCTTAATTATTTTTTCATTCCCTTCTCCTCCTTTACTCCTCCCTCCCTTCATCTCTTGGTCTTCTTTCCTTTTACAAAAGATCTATATCCTTACTTCCTATGCTCTATCTTTTATTTCACTCTTTATTTATATTTTGAATTTCTCATATAAGAGAAACCATGTCATATTTAAGCTTCTGTGCCTGATTTGTTTCACTTAGCATTATGATTTCAAGTTGCATCCATTTTCCTACAAATGACTCAAAATTATCCTTCTTTCTGAAAGAGTAGTACTCCATTGTGTGTAAACACCAAGTTACATTTTAGCCTTAAAGCAAAGTCTTATAAAAGTGTATTTTTAATAAATATAGTCTAAATTTTACAGAAAAAAACTGAATGATGGCCAGATATCCTCTGAGCTACACTACATTTCCCAGATGTCTTTGTACTTAGTTCTGGGTCATACGATCAATTCTAACCAAAATAGATGGGTATGACTGAAGTTCCAGTGTGATTCTCCAACGCTCTCTGTAACTACCTCAGAGGCTGCTAATTGAAATTGTAGCTTTAGAACTTGGAGGAAAAACTAGAAATCTTAAAGCGGTGAGGATGGTAGAATAGAAGAAGAAAGTGAGAAAAACTGAGAGCCAACAAAGAAGTGACGGAAAAGCTGAACAGCGTGTAAAATCAGAAACGTCACGCAGACAAAAGTGCTGAGCAAGCACCCAGAGCTTCGCTATCAGGCAGGAAACCAGCGTGCATAAACAGAAGGTGGCTCGGGGTGTGGTGTGAAGGAGAATTTCCACTACACAACAAGCCAGCGCCATAGAAGAAATTCAATACACTCCCAACACTATCAAATTAAAAGGCTTTTGCACACCAATGAAATAGCACAGTGAACAGACATCCTATGGAGTGGGAGAATTTCTTTGCCAGCTACTTTTCTGACACAGGATTAATACCTGAAATATATTTTTAAAACTCTATAAAGATTTAAAACTCCTAACAAGCAAACAAACTAAGCAGTAAGTTGTCAAATGAACTAAGTAGACACTTCTCAAAAGAAGTACAAGTGGCCAAGCATATAAAAAATATTCAACATCTTTAGACATTACAAAAATGTAAGCCAAAAGCACATAGGGATTCCATCTTACCACAGAATGGCTACCATCAAGAACGCAGAAAACAGTAAATGCTATGAAGATGTGCAGGGAACATGGAAGCCTACAGCACTATTTTTTGGAATGTAAATTCATCTAGTTTCTATGGAAATCAATATGGAGTTTCCTCAAAAACTAGCAATAAGCCGGGTGTGGTGGCACACACTTGTAATCTTAGTACTCAAGACGGTAATGCAGAAGGATCACGAGTTTGATGCTAGCTTGAGCGACATAGTGAGTTCAGGGGTTGCCTAGATTACACAACGATCTTGTGTCAAAGTAAACCAAAACAACATAACAAGAAAAATCAAAACAAAATAATAAAATTAGGGCAATCATTTAATCTAATGTTGTCACTGTTTGGTCTATTTCTGAAATAATTGAAGTCTGCATACTGTAGAGGTACGTGTCTATATATATTTACTTGAATCAATACAAAATAGTTAAGCTAGGAAAACAGCCTATGTGTCCATCAACTAATGAATGGATAAAGAGAATGTCATTTACGTAAGACATGTATATGATAAAGAATGAAATCATGTCTTTTATGGAAAAATTTTTGCAACTGGAGATCATCATGTTAAGTGAGTTAAACTAGTCTTAGAAAGACAAATTTTGTATGTTTTCTCTCATATGTACAATTAGGAGGAAGACAAAAAAGCAGTTGGGAAAGTATTAGAAAAGAGGAAGAGAATCAGGAGCAGGGTAGGGAATGGCGAGGAAAGGAATAATGGGTTTGTGGAAATAATCAAACCATGTCATAGGAACACATGGACATGCCCAAGTTGCCCATTCTTCACTGTGACTCGTGTGCACTAATAAGGTGAATTGAAAAAAAATTCTGGAGGAAACATTAATCTTTAGTCACTTGGTATTGACAAGAATAGCTTGGAGGATCTCAAGCTTTCACTGCCTTTTACACAATGAGCTAAACTCCGTTTTATAGTGCTATGCCCCTGAGGTTTTGCAAGGTATTATCACGGTAAAGCACAATCTAATCTGACTAATGTAGGTGGTAGAGTTCATATTCTTTTTTCCCTTCAGTAGACCTGTATTACTGATAGTTACAGTGCAATTCCTTCTGCTGTATTTTTGAGTAATTATAAATTCTTTTTTCCTCTGTATATAATAACGAAATGTTTTGTGAGACTCACAAGTAGATGTGACTGTCAAACGAATACTATTCCAGTCTACAAATGTTTGGTGCAATAAAGAATATATAATACAACCCAATGATTATGCTTTGCTCCTTTTATATCACCAAACAAATTATATCATGTATTTTTACTGTAATCTCGTAAGCTTACTAGGAAGTTTTTCAAACATTCTGAATTATCATGGCAGAAAATCTGAATAGATCATTATTTTTGTTTAATTTAATGAAAGTTATGACTGTACTAATCCATCAATGCTAAAAAGTGAGATGCATGTTAGTAGGTATTGTAAGTATACTGTGCTTATAGAACAAAATAATGTTCCTTAACATAGATGATATATCACATTTAATATAAAATAATGTAGTGTCTACGTATATAAGGACTATTCTCATTTTTATTTTAAAAATCACTGAGAATTAATATGATAATTAATTTGAAAACATTTAGGCAAAGGTAAGGTTCAGTAGCACATTAAAAGAGTATTTTAATTTCCCAGGAGTTCCCCACATAATTACTAAAAGGCACTGACATATAAAGTACATAAATATAGAAATAATGAAAGTAAATATTAATCAATTAAAAAAATTTAATCATGATTCTGGTTTTTCATCATCAGAAAGCAAACTTTTTTGTGTCTAAAAAGCTTCTCTTTTCCTATTTAATTTATTCACAGATAAATAACATTGACAACCCTATATTCTGTGTACTTGTATATTTATAAATTGAATACTTCTCTTTGAAGTATAATTTTGTATTTCTTATAGTAGGTAACTACAGACATGCTAGACTTACCATTTTAAGCATTAAATTATCAAAATTATTGGCAAGACAAAATACAACAAAAAGAGCCCTCATACAAAAGCAAAATAAAGCAAATAGACACTGAAAATAGACCATGCCTAAAATAATAAAAAAAGAACAGGAAACAACTTTTTGCTCTAACTCCGAAGCTGAATATCTGATATTCAACTAAGGGTTTTTGATATCAGTTCATTAGAAACTAGATTCTAAACTAATCTACTCTGCTTTTACTGCGTGTACAATTTTAGGTGGCAAGTATATTTACTGAAAATAAATGCATTGATCATTTTTCTACAGTAATTCATTCTGTTGTAGAACTATTTCAGGGGAAGTTTTGCCTTGTAACTCTCTGAACATCACTAAAGTATATTAACCAAATTTATGGACTGATATATTTTCAGGTAATATTATATACTTCCCCAAAGCAGCCAACAAATATAATATTTCACCACAATTAATCATCATCTTAATCTCAAGAATAATTTCGATGAGACCTATAAAAATTATTTTAATTTCCCCATTCATCTTCTTTTTGGTATATACAGGAAAATAAAACTGATGCCTGTTATATTATCTCCCCTACATTATCCATCTATTGTGAAAGATACTGGCATAACACAAGGAGTTCAGCTGCACTTCAGAAAATCTGAGTTTGATGCTGACATAACCCTGTATTAAGTGTGGATGGTGATCAAACAGCATATTCATTTTACAAATGAGGATTTTTTTTAAATCTATGGTATTTACAAACTGTGTGTATCTTCAGTCATGAAGTGGCTCCTATATAGATGCTATTCCCATGTTAATGATCTTCTGTGCTAAAACATAAACATGAGAAAAGATGGAATTGAATGGGATAAGACTGGAAAAAATATCAGCTAGAGCATAAAATTGCACCAAACTACATCAACAAACATTTTGTAGAAATGATCTTTACTCATCATATACAGAAGCTTGAAGAAAATGGGAAAAATTCACTTTGCATAATCTGAAGAAACATACAAAACTCCATCATGCGGTTCATATATGCCAGGTTCCAAGATCCAGGGATTTTTTTTTCAGCTAGTAATACAGATGTCAGAAGGCAAATGAAAAGTATAGCTTCTTCTCTTGTGATTTAATCTTTCAATTGAATAATTTGGTACTAAAGCCTCAAACATATACAGTGCTTGTATACAATGTTTGTAGGTGACAATAAAAGATACAGCAGCATCACTCCTTTGATTTGCTACCCGATTCATAGAACTTCCATGATTAGACACTGGTTGGCTCTTCTCGCTCATCATATGCCCTTAGACCTCACGCTATAATTTACCCTTATTCAAATATGTATATCTTCTAAACAGCACAATGTGCATTTCTTTTGATTTTACCCAAATAGACTTCCCTCTACTTGGAAAGCTCTTCTTGCTTATTGTCTAAATAACTGTTACATCATTTCTGGTCTTAGCTTACAGGTCCTTTTCTTCAGGAAAATTTTTGCTGATTCTTCTTTTTTCCAAAGCACTTTGGCCTCCTACAGTATATAATATATTCAGTGAAATTGTCTGTTGGCTTCTCATTTTTTCTCCCCCAAAACTATATGTTTTTGTATAGCTTGTATTTTTGTATGCAGAGTAATGCCTGAATAAATCTTTTTAATAAATGCATGAATAAATATTCTTCATGTACTGTAAGGTAAATGGATATGAAATTGTCCCATAGATCGATGCTTTGATAAGATGGATCTAGGCTCCAGAAAACCAGATCTTTTTCATGTATCTCCACATGCTGGTGAGTAAACCAAATTTACAAAAGTACAGGTAAGTGCAAAGGGCTGTGACAGACAATAACTGGGCAGTGAGAGAAATTGCAGTACTCTCTAGGAAGGTGGCATTATATTAGAGAAATATAAATGAAAAGAAAAGCTCATGAGGATACTTACTGGGAGAGAAGATGGCAAATATGAAGTCTCCAACATGACAAAGAATCAAATTACTCAAATGCTACACTCTCCACATCCAACTATTGAATAATGCTTGAAATTGTTCTTTCAAAAAACAGAAATGAGTAAACAAAAACACACTAACTATTATTTCCCAAATGAGTGTATAAATACAACCTTGTTTTGGAATGAATACATACATTCCCAAATAACACATTTTATTTTTAGTATTGTAATTTGACTTTTAAGATAATAATTGAAATAATAACTTCCAAGGTACAAATAATAACTTTTAAGAGGCAGAGAATTTAATAGACACATGAATTCTGAATTTCTTGTGCAATTTTTCTTGACTAAGAATAATATGTATGTTTTTATAAAAGTCAAACTTTCTGAATTTAAGAATTTTTTAAGAACTTTTTTTTTGTCCTTTTTTTTTTTCTTTTGGAGGAAAGATAGCTTCCCCAACAAATGATGCTTAGAAGACTTGCCATCTACATGCAGAAGGCTGAATCCAGACCCATATGAATCAAAATGGATAAAAAGTCTAAACATTAAAACAGAAAAATCCTGCTGGATAATAAAATAGTTCAAACTCTTGAAGATATGGATGTCGGCATGGACACTCTGAACAGAACGCCAATGACACAAGCAATAGTATCAGGGATCAACAAATGGGATCATATCAAATTGAAAAGAAGCTTTCTTTTAGCTGTCAAGAAAACACAATTTGTAGACTCATAATTAACAAGATAAATGTAAGTATACTAAAACATAGAGAATGATGAAAATGGAAAGTTTAAACATTTTATTTTATGCTTTACTCTGAGTAGTTATTATCATACTGAGGAGATGATAAAGAAGGCCTTCCTCTATCCCTCTCTCCCTCCCTCCCTTCCTTCCTTTCTTCCTGCATCTCTCTCTCCCTCCCTTCCTTCTTTCCAGTAATAATTTCTCTACCTTGTTAGGCCGATATCAAACTCAGGATCCTCCTGTTTGTCTTTGGAGTAGCTGAGATTACCACCATCCTTGACTCAAAGATGTCTTGAAAGAAAAATCCAAGATAGAATCAAATGAAATTCACTAATGTTGAAAAATGATAATGAAGTTGGTTTTTCACAGTAAAAAAAATCATTATTTGATATCATGGACTTAGTCAAAATTATTGAGGAAGAATGGTTTTGATGGAGACCAAAGGAAAAATAGCATTTATGGCAAAGTATTTGAAGGGAATTTCTAATCAGGCAAGATGGCTTACAGATTTTCAGTAGAAAGGTTGTGGACTACTTACTACCGTGGCAGTTATTATGAATCCTCTGGGCATATTTTCGTATAGGAAGGAAATTGTATGTTAGAAAAATAAAGCATTTTATTAAAGTTATTTTCAGCATTTTCATATAGGAAGTAAATTATATGTTAGAAAAAGAAAGCATTTTATTAATGTTCTTTTCAGTATTCATTGTTAAAAAGGACTGCATACACTTCAAAACGAGACACTCATAAAATTTGTTATAAAACTTGACACGTTTAAAATACAACAAGAATAAATGCAGAATTTCTGACATTTTCTTGTCACTTGCTCCTTATACTTCTCAGTGATAGATTTGTTTTCATTTTCATGATGTTTTATATTCTGACCCAGTACTGAGACTCATATCATTGTAAACTTTGCTGAAATTGCCAGCTAAGACCAAAGTTATTAATAATTACAGTGACTGACAGTCTGACTGATAGCCTAATAGTAATAATTATTATTTAACTTTTATATTTTACCTAAAGTATAAGGGCACTAAGGAGTATAATTCTTGTTTCCATTGGAAACCGGACTAAGTGCAATGACAAGACTGTTATTTTTGTGTAGGCCATTAAACTACAGTCCTTGCATTTTATATTTTGTTCATGATTGGTGTTTTCAATGATACTACATAATGCTATGGTTCATTATCTGCTTTGAATTTTCATAAATACCCATTCTGTTTACAAAATATGATAACGTAAGTGATTTTATAGAGAACTGTCAGAATTATTTTCATGGAATTTTAATAATTTTTTGGAGGAAACTATTAAAATATTGTTGTATAAACACCCAACCTGCTTATCTTTAGAAATAAATATATTTTTTAGAAACAAAGATTTTCATATTATATATATTTTATTATTAAAAATTTTATTTACATTTCTCATTCAAAGTATGCATGCATGTATGTAATATGTGATATGTAAATATACACATGAATTTCAAATTTGTAACACCTGGCTATATATGAAAAATAATCTGATCAAAAAAGGAAAACTCAGACATTAAAAATGCATAGACATGCACACATATATTCAATCTGGTTTTCAATACTAGAGAGTTTCCAATTCCAAGAACGTTCTCATTACAAATTAAAAGTGTAAAATAATATTATATAGTTACATATTCAAAACAGATATAGCCAGTACATGACTAAAATGGAATGGACTATATACAGCAATAATGTAAACTTCCTTTTTAGAGCATATTAAATATCATGAAAAAATAGTATCAATGCAAATAAATAATTATATTTAAATAATAATTGTAGATTTAAACTCTCTTATGTTGCTGCCGGGAGAAACATATATTCAAATTTCTCAAGAAGCATTTCTAGTCCTTTTTTGAAGAGTAAAGCATTTACATAACACCACTACTTATGTGCAATGATATGAAGAGCTGTGTATCTATAATATTTTATGTGTCTATCTTAATGATGTAGGACAGGTGCATACAGCTATGAATTCATCACTATAATAAAGATAATACGCGTAAACATCACTTCCGATGCCCCTTTGCTTTCTTGACTTGTTCATATGCTCATTTTATTTTGTGTTTTGTAGTAGGAACACTTAACGGGAGATACTTAAAATTTTGGGTGTACAGTGCAGCACTCACTACAGGCAATATGTTGATTTACAAAAATTAACCATCTTGCATAACTGAAACATAGCTCCCACTGACCAATTTCTTATTTTTTCCTACTTCTAGACCCTGCCAACCAGCATACCACCGTGTTACTCTGTGTTTGACTATGTTGGAAAGCTTGAGTAATGAGAATATGCAGTGTTTGCTTTTCAATAGATAGTTCTTTTTCTCTCATCATAGTGTTCTGTAGGTTCAGTTATGTTGTTGCACTGACAGAATTCTCTTTTTTTAAAGGTTAATTAATCTTCATTTGTATGAATCTGCTATGCTTTCTTTATTCATTCATCTGTCACTGAATATTTGTGTTGTTTCCATATCTTAGCTGTTGCAAATAATTCTGCAGTGAACACAGAAGTACTGATATCTCTCCAACAACTTGACTCATTTTTTTAAAAATATAATCAGTAGTGTTGCTCATTCATATGATTGTTTTATTTTCAATTTTGAGAAATTTATACCATTTTATATTCTAATCAGCAGTGTACAAGTGTTTCAGTTTTTTCATAGCATCAAAAACATTTGTTATTTTTTTATAATGGTCATCCAAACTGATATTCATTTGTACTGTTGACTTGCATTTCCCCAGTATTGAGTGATGTTGATTACCATTTATTCACTTGTTGGCCATTTGTATCTTCTTTGAAGAAATGTCAGTGAAATGATTTGCTCTTTTTAAGTGAATTATTGGTAGTTTTTCTACTGAGTTGTCAGAGCTCTTTCTATATTTTATATATTTACTCCTCATTAAATGTGTGACTTTGAAATAATTTCTCATAATCTACAGGTACCTCTTCATTTTGCTGCTTGTTTCCTGCTTTGCAGAAGGTTCCTACTGTGATTAGGTCCTTCTTGTCTATTTTTGGTTTTACCACCAGTGCTTTTGGTGTCGTATATAAGAAATCACTGCCAAAATCAGTATCAAGAGATTTCTTTTCCATTATATTTTCTAATGCCAAATATTTTCCTAGTACCAAATATTTTGCTTGAATATTTAATCAACTTAGGCATCATTTTTTGCATACAATAAGAGATAAAAGTTCAATTCCTTGCCTTTGCATTTAGATATCCAGGGTTTTGAGCACTATTTGTTGAAGAAACTACCCTTTCCCCAATATGTAATACTGACATGCGTGTCAAAGATCAACTGATCGTGTACATGAGGGTTTATTTCTGGTCTCTGTTTTGTGCCATTGTTTTTTATTACATGTCTCTGTTATTTTCAGTACTATACTCATTTATTTCCTGTAGCTTTGTAATATATTTTGATATCAGGGATATATTTTGATATCAGGAGTTTTCTGTATTTTTCATTATCAAGGTTGTTTCTGTCGTTTTGGGTTTTGTGTGGTCCTATTCAAATTTATGATTGCTTTTTTGATTTCGATAAAACAGACCAGTTAGGATATTGACACAGACGGGATGGAATTTGTAGATTGTTTTGGATGTGAGGTAAATATTATCAGTATCAAGTCTTCTGAAGCATCAGTGTGGGATGTCTTGCCATTGGTTTCATTTTTTTCTTTGTGTTAGAAGTTCTTCACTTCTTTGGTTAAGTTTATTCTTAATATTTTAATCATTTTGATGCTATTGTAATTGGAGTTATCTTTCATGTTTCTTTTTTAAATAGCTGGCTGTTGGTTATCAAAACATACCTGATTTTTGAAATGTTGATTTTTGTATTCTGTCACTTTACTGAATTGCTTATTTGTTTTAACACAGCTCTTTTTCAGGGTGCAAGGGGTTGTATATAGAAATTCCTGTATATGACATGTCATCTTAACTACTGACTTTAAACCTCAGTAAAGTAGAAAAAGACTAATAGAAAAAGAATAAAAAAGTTAGAGGAGAAGTAAAATTGGGCAATCCAAAAATAATTAAAAAGAAAGCAATAAAAAAGTTTTTTTGAAAAACAAAATTAACAAACACGTGTCTGGAGTAACTCAGTAAGGAGAAAAGACAAAAATAAAATCAGTATTGAAATATGCATTAGAAACAATAAAATACATTTTTATACGTAGCAACTCTGAAAAATTATGTGTCAGCAAATTGTATATCCTAAAAATCAAGGATGTATTTTTAAAGTATATATTTCATCATAAGTGAATAAGAAATAAGTAGAAAACTTGTCAATAAAAAGTAAGAACATCACAGTCATAATGAAAAACTTCCAACAATGTAAAATCTAGGACTGGATAATATCATAGGCAAAGTTTGCCCAACAATTAAAGAATTAATGCCAATCTTTCCCAAACACTTCAAGAAATCTGAAGGGGAGGGAACACTTTCAATCTTATTTTATGAGATCAGCATTGTCCTAATACTAATGAGAATGATTTTGCCAATTAATGTTACAACAGAATACGAAACATTAGTTAAACTTACATACAATAGTCAATTATATTTCTTTCTTAGATATAAAAAATTTTAATGTCTTTATGTTTCTAAGAAGAGAGACATTGTCTTGAATCTTGAAGATGTTTCAAGTGTCATATACACCTCATATTTCTTTTAAAATATGCGTGATATCAAGGCAAATCTTGTCAACATGAAACTGTAATATTTTTACCAGTAACTGATTATAGATGAGTCTTCTCCCTTGGATATAGCAAAACTATTGATGATCTGGTCACTTTGTGTTTTTTATTTCATATATTGGAGAGAATTCTTCACTATTATTTAAAGGAAAATAGTTGAAATACATTGAAATATTATGAAAGAGACATTTATGAATATTATTAGTACATTTTATACTTACATATGAATTTTCTATTTAATTATATAATACAAGCAATAGATATACAATGTGTTTGTATAGTAGGATTACTCTTTAAGAAGGCTAAAACATTAAAATGTATGTGCCCTACTTGGGTTTATTAATTTTATGCTTTGGAAATATTTTAAGTGTTAAATTTTTTAAAGCAGAGTTTGAGAGTACTTGCAGAAATTTATGGTCATGACTTTGAAAAAGAAGGGATATACAGGAAATGGTATAGGGAAATACCTCAAAGGATTTTGTTTTGTTTTGTTGTACTTTGTTTTGCTTGTTGTTTTATAAAACCAGGACAATGATCTGAGTACTAGAGTACTTTTTATGAAAACCCTAGATTGTCGATTAGCAAATAAACTCTACTGTTCCAAAAGGCCTTATGGGGAAATATAAAGATAAAGCAACAGAGGAAAAAATAACATTGAGATGAAACATTTTTATATAACACAACAGTATGAAATGTATTATTACAAAAGAAAGAGAGGTGATAGAGATATAGGAGCAGTTTTTACAAATAAAGAAGTGTGGGTCTTAGTTAAAAGTACTTTTAGCATATACTTGCAATAGTCAACTGAATTTATACAATATGCACACAAATATAAAACAAAAACATATAGGACAGGTTTAATGGATGTAGGTTGGCATTAAATACTTTCTTAAAAATTATTATCTTTAAACAGTTGAGTGAGCACAAATTTATTTTCATTCCCAAGGTTATGAATAATTCATTTTTATTTTGTTTTAAAATTATTTCTAAAATAAAAATATGCATGGTAATACTATTCACAAAGTATGAACATGTTTCTACACAAATACAAGTACTTGTAACATAAGTATTTTTAGTAAATCAATGGGTCACATAAGTGATAGTATTTTGCTAACACTATTAGAAAATTGTGTCAAGAAAAGAAATAGCTATAACAAAAATATTCAGCTGAATGTATATCTTATTATAAAATCACATCAAAGCACTTGTTATTCCTTACTCATTTTAGAAGTTAAATGGTACTTAACTGGGAGAAGGCAATGCTTCTCTTTCCTCTAGGGATGAGGGTTGTCAGGGGTTGTTTCATAATTTGTGTGCTTTGGAAGACATACCATTTTTTTTTTCAAAAGATAAATGGCACCAAATTTCCAGAGGTCAACGAAGCAAACTGTTTTCTGGGACCCAGAAATTTTTTCAGAGCAAAAGTAAATCCTCCATTCATTATACTGGTAATGACCTTGTGGATAACAAGTACAAAAAGCACACAGAATTGTTAACTCTGTACTGCTTGGATCATTGAAAAAGTTTTGAGCAAGTGAATGGTATCCTGTACTTTTAAAATTAATAATGAGCACAAAATGAGATACAATACCCTAGATATGTGACAAAATACATTTCAAAAAATCAAAAATTCAAGATAAGGAATTGTTTTAGACAATCTCTAAACCATAAAGGTCACAATGAATGTTATGTTAAAAATATTTGTCAAGTGTAAACACTAATGATTCATCCATGTTCTCTGAAAGAATAACTATATTTATTCTTTCTTCATTGTTTTCTACTCCTGTATTATCAACTTTAGGAAAAAGTTGTCTCATCCATCTGACATTTGTTTGCTTTTATCTCTGGTTCAAACCGAAATGCTACTTTTCTTGTTAAAAACACCTTTTTTTCTTTTGAGCAAATTATACTCTCTGTTCTATGTTACCTAATAATCTTCATCTATTACAGACAGCTTTGGTTACATCCATACTAAAGAAGCAAAAGTTGATTGATGAAACAAAATGGTTTTTCATTTAAAATGGCTCAGGTTCTTTGCCAGGCGCTAACCTTAAGTGGTAAGCTAGGTTCATATTGTTGAGTGACTTAATCTTTATTTGGAAACTGGACCCTAAATACATATCTAAAATAATTATAATAGAAATATATAATAGCACATATAATGCAATTATATGTTATTAGTAATAATAGAAGTATGTAATATATATTATTAGTAGTATATAATAGAAGTCTTTTATAGACAAAATTAATTTCACAGAACCTAGGCAATAATTAACTGCCATTGAGCAGAGAACTCTTGGATGACGTAGTATTAACCAACTGAAGAATAAGGGAGAATCTATCAGGCAGATGTTGAGCAGGTTGAGAAGTCATAGAGGAGAGAGACCCACACACTAAAGGAAGGGGCAAAAGTTCTAGCAGTATCTATCTGACAACAGATAGAAGAACAGGAGGGGAAAACAGTGGGACTGAGGAAGAGGCGAGCCTAGGACACAAAGGTCCCTTTAATCACCTGAGGAAACTGCATTTCATCAAAGGCCACTAAGAAGACTGCAGAACTTCATAAAGAACACTTATTTTCAGACCTGTGTCATATATTATTCTTGTCCTGTTGCAATTGATTCATTTTGAAATCTACTGCTAAGGTTCTCTGCACTGCAACTTTCCCTATAATTAACAACTATCAAGGGAGGAGGAGAATGCCTTGCCTAGACTTCTGTCCATAACTTCATACATTTTATAATTTATGTGAAACATATACAAAGATTTTTTATTGTGCTAAAATACATAGTTAATGGTTTAACCATTTTAAAATGTACAAGTTAGTGACAATGAAGGAAGCTTGCTGTTGAAAAAAAATAAACATTAAAAAAGTTACTTGTGATTTTTCAAACCTGAGCATATGCAAGTACAAAAGTTTATCCAGCAAGTCTCAAAGAGCAAGGGGCATTTCCTACAATAAGTCTGGTTGCACAACCAGCTTGTTAGTGAATGGAGTGGTAGGGACTTCTTTCGAAGTCCTTGGTGTCCCAAACAAAGAATTAGAACAGACACATAGGAAAAAGCACCTAGGGTATTATTTCATTGAAGAGGGAAAGAAATCTCTCCAAAGGAAAGATCGGGCCAATGAAGAGGGCTTACAGTGGTCCCAAGGATAAAAGGAAAGGGTCCTCTTGTTCAAAATACCTGATTAGGTCTCCACCTCATGCCAATACTCCCTTGGGACAATTGTCCTATCAAAAGCTCTGTTAGTCTCTCTTCAGATATAAACAAAGGATCAGAAACTGTCTTTTGATTCGTCGTGCCTGTATGTAAATGACAGTTTAGGAGTATCTTCTAATTAGTTCTGAAAATAACTCCAGATTTAAATGAAGGACTGAGAATATCCCATTCTGATTTCTTGAAACATTGCTTAGGACCTGCAAGCCTGGAGCCCTTTGGAGGCCCAATGCTCTGTGTATATCTTCTCTTTTCCGAAAACATCTCTCTCAACCTATTAGTTGTCATTTGTCTAGTTTGGCTCAACGCTCAAGTACTACTTCAAATTCCTTGCAGTCCCTGATAGGAACTGGAGTCAACCATTCAGGCTTCCTTGGTCAAATACAGATTTGGGCATATCTGTATTCCTAACCCAGGTGTTTTATTCAGAGACCTTTTTATGGGGGCTTTTGACAGAGGCGTTGCTCAGGGAGGGGGAGATTTAAAGTCCTGGATCTCCCTCTGAACTGGTACTCAGCACTTGTCCACTTGTATATTAACTTCCCTCCTCACTGCATGAGTCTTTTGTTTGTGTTTGTCTTGGCAATGAAATGACCTCCCTGTCTGTGCTGATGCCCTTTTACAACAGCATTAAGTGGGAAAAATGTAACAATGGAGAAATTCATTTTCCTTGGTTTTAGTCTCTTGCTTGAACCATCTCAGGAAATGATTAACAGATCTACTCATTACTTTTGATTTGATTTGTTCTAATCAGCATCTCCAACACCTTGGGTCTCCAGCTAAGCTCCTGACAGCTAGTGCATACACGAAAATGTGCAATAATAGTGCTACCTCACTTAAGAACTCTAATCCCAACAAAGAAATACAATAATGGAATAAATATTCCTCATGAGGTAGACAAGTGCTCAAAAGATAATTATTGCAGTGTATAACACAAATTTATTTTTAACCAAATGGATTGGATAAAATACGTTTCTCTCAAGTAGCTATAAGATGAAATAGATTAAGGTTTTAGACCATAAACATCTTCAGATATTGTGAAGAACTATCTGGTATTTCCATATGATTCATTGATTAAAATCTAAAGGATAGAGTTAAAAATAATGGTTAGAAATTTCAAAATAATCAACATAAATTGATAATTAAAAAAAAAACTTCCAGTAATTTTTTTTAGCAGTGGGGAAGGAACCCTTTCAATTAGAGTTATGTAAGACTTTCCAAACCAAATGGAAAGTGAATTGAATAATATCTATTTTTTTCCACTAACAACTTATTGAATTAATTTCCTTATCACTATAGAAAACTCTAGTTAAACATTAAAAACAGTAACATTGAGAACAAAGCTATTTTAGTGTATTTTAAATTATTTTGATTTTGATGTTTTCTATCTAGATTCATCTTGGTGCCACTTCATCTCTGTCCTTTCAGAAATAAACAAAAGATAGAAGAAATTTTATATGTATTAGTTGCACAGATAACATTAAAAATCTGAACTAACAAAAGGGAGATGATAAAATAGTTGAGATTTCAGCAAACAACTACCATTATTATAGTCGAAGAACTAGTAACAGAAAAGTTGTTACTAAAAGAGGAATATTCAGATTTGTGGTATTAAAGTATGTGGAATGCATATGGGGCTCAATTTTGATGAAAGCACAAAATATATCATTTGGTGGATCCGTATTTGTTGATATGGCTACATTTCTCAGACTCTACATTTAATATGTTAAATCTGCTTTAATAATTTGCTGGCCTTTTTGACTGAAATCTGTACCTAATGGTTGCCAACATTCGGTGAGGCTGAAATACCAGAAATTGTCTAACATAATACAGAGGGAAAACATCCAAGGGCTCAGGAAAAGAGGAATTTTGGAATGGATGTATCATATGCCATCTGCTCCCTCATTATATAGCATAAGTGGGCTGAGAGGATACCACTTCCCTAAGGCACTGGTACTGCATGACTGACTAGAACACGGCATCAGTGAAATGTGCTATCGCCGTAGTCCTGTATGGGCTGGGAGCATGGTAGACAAGCCTCCACTGAAATGCGTGTCCATTATATATAGGTAGGGCCATTGATGCCCTGTGTTACAGGCTCAAGGAAATAGGTAAATGACAGTGCAGAAGAAGGACAGCATATGTTCTACATTGGGCAGCAAAAACAAATAGCAGGAATGCTTTGACTTGGATGGATTTTTGACAGATGTTATTAATGGAAGCCTAAGAGTGAAATAGATTGGCAGTCGATTAAAGTATCATTTAAACTACTTAAGGTAGACTTTCAATTTTGTAGATAGAAACCTTATGTGAATCATCAATGGTGGAGAATCAAATGTTTCAACCCAGATTTCAGTTTATTTGAAGGGAATTAGAATTCTTTCAAAAATATAAGTTTTAAATGTTTTTCAAGTTTTGAAAGATAGTCTTTTCTGCGCTTTCCAGGTACAATTAAAAGGAAGTTTTGATCGATTTTTAGACAATGACTTGACACTTGGACCTGGAGACCAAAAATGGCATGTGGATCATGAAGCAGCTGGGGGTTATGGAAGTTAGTTCAGAAAGGAAGATCTGAACCAAGTTCAACTCACAATGTGTTTTCTCTCCCTCCGTGTGTGTGTGTGTGTGCGCGCACACATTTGTAATATGTGTATGTTTTCTCCCTGATGAATGAACTCAGAGCTTTTATATTGAGCTACCTCCCCAGCCACGCCCAGTTTTATTCTTTATTTTGAGACAAGGTCGTGCTACATCGTTAAATCACTCAGGCTCCTTCATCCTTACTCACCATCCTGGGTTGCTGGACTAGGGGCTTTTACCACCTTGCCTGGTTTCCATAAGCCTTTGTAAATATCTTACAAGCATGCACTTAGTTTGTAGCAGTATAGTTATAGATAGAAACTAGAAAAATGCCGACATTTGGTTCTTTGACAAGCAGTCTGTTATTATGTCTTAATATAATAACCACGTAGAAGTCCATGAAAACGATTCTCCCTACTGGTATAGTAAACCATCACAATGTCATTTCCCTATAAGAGTTACAGAGATGAGTGAGTGCCATTATCAGAAAATTGAAAGATACAGGACAAGTGGTTCATATCACATTTTAATGAAAATTACTCCCTAATTGCACTGCAGGGATGTAAAACTAATTGTGGGAGACATAAATTGCAGTTGTTTCTTTTTTTTTCAGTTTGTTAAACAAGTCAATACTTTCCCTGACACACGACATTCAGTTATTGATTTAGTGCATGATTTTTTAAATATCAGAATATTTTGGTTTGATGATCAGAAATTCTTTTTTTAAACACCCGACCAGTATCTTAGTAAGTGACCATTTTTGAAAACAGGATTATTGAATCAGTAACTAGTTAAAATGAGGACATAGAAGAGTAAATCAAGTTAATAATCCAAACTGATTAGAATCCTTATAAAGAAAGGAAATGTGGACTGAGGTATACATGCAGGGAAAACACAATGCCAAGTGCATAGTTATCCTTTATAAACCAAGGAATTACTAGGAACTAAGAAAGAGACCTACAATAGATACTTCTGCAAAGAGAATGTGGCCCTGTCAACACCCTAATCTCAAAGTTCCAGCCTTTAATAGTGTGAGTTAAATAAATTTATATTTGTTATGAAAACCCTAGAAAAATAACACAAGGTGTCAGAAATGTTTTGTCTTGCTTTGTTTTCTGTAAGGGGCAGTATAATAAATATTTTAGACTTTCCAAGCCACTGCCTCTCTAATAAAACTAAATCAGCTCTGTTGTTCCAGCATAACATGTTCACATATTATATATACAGAACAAGTATGGCAGGGTTCCAATAAAACATAAAAAGCAAACAAAAGCAAGACAATAGGCTGGATTTGGTCTGGTGCATCTAGTTCGCAGAACCCTACTCTACAACAATTTGCAAGTGTTGGAGGCATGTCAGTGCTCAAATGCCAGCAGTCACTGTGTGTTACCATAGTCTGGTCTTAAGGTTAATTTTAACCCTTTTGCTCACTACTGCATTCTGGTTTGATTGTAATCATATTAACATCTCATAGTGCATCATTCTAATCTACCAGACTGCAGATGTGGCACTAGTTGTCATAATGACAGAGGTATAAGTACCTTACTTACCTTAGAGAACTAGTGAGAAAAGGATCAAATCTACCTCCTTCACCAAATGCTTTAGCACTCAGAGTTCATTTAAGACTATTAATACCACATAAATTATTTTAACAGCATTCAAATAGTAATATATATACATAACAAGGTTGAAAGGTTGAAAATGGGAATTCTGAAATAAAGCAAATCATTATTATTTGTAGGAAGGACTGGGAACAACTGGATCCAAGCTTCTCCTTGTGAGTCAGCACCATTTGTGAACCGGAATTAGAACAATGGCTGCAGCAGAAAACAAGCCCAGTCTGGGAACCAGTGCCTTACGCAGCCTCCGGTGGACGGGGACCAACCAGATCCTAGCCCCTTCTGGCACGACGACTGGCAAACAAGAAGTACCTCAACCCCCTCCACCAAGCAGCTGGCTTATCAGGAGAAACGCAGGCTGTGATGATAACTATGTATGTGAAGTGCAATTGGAAACCTGTGGGGCTTTGTTGTGTCACTAACATTGCAGGTCTAGGACCAGTGGTCTGATCATAGGTTCAGAGGATAGTGGTACACAGTGTGACATCTAGGAGAGTCTCCTTCTAAGGAATGCAGCCATTGTTGATTCCCTGTGGTTTATTTGAGGTCCTATGTTGTTTCCATTGTTTTGTTGGGTTGGGTTTTACACTCTTTTTGTTTTCTTTGATTATGTTACATCAAATGGTAGGAGAAGCTGTTTCGAGGATAGCAAGATACATTATGGTAGCAATTTTGGATTTACTATTGGCTTGTTTTGAAGTCCTTTATCGCATTCATGGTTTTGTTTTTATTGCTTGTATTCTATTCTGTTCTGTTTGATTTATACTATGTCTGAAGTTATCTGCAGCTATTTTGAAGACATCAAAAGGCATTATGATAACTATTGTTGATTTCATAATGTTTTGAAGTCCTGTAACTCTTACACTGGTTTGTTTTGATTGGTTTTATTCTGTTATATACTCTTTAAAATAAAATTATTTGTAGCAAACAGTAGTCACTTATAGGCTGAGGAGTAATAGAGTGAGGTATTATACTAGGAACTGCTGTGCCTTAGTCCATTTTGCAACAAAATGTGGTAAATAGGGTAGTTTACATAGTACAGACATATATCCTTCCCAGTGTGGTGGCCTGAGATAAAGGTGCCAGCAAATTCCGTGTCTGGTGAGGGCCCACTTCCAGTTTCATAGACATTGTATTCTTCCTGTGTTCTTATATAGCAGAAGTGCCAAGGCAGGTAGTAAGTGCCATTCTTGAGTGATACATGCATAATCTAATAATCTTCTAAAGGCCACAGTTCTTGACATCTTCACTGTAGGGATTATGTTCCAACGTATGACTTTGTGGGGATACAGATATTCAGATCATAGTATGTACATAGGAAACAATCATCACTTTGTGTGCTATGATTTTAAGGAACGTGCCACCCAGCCATGCTCAGCTTTCTGAAAAGGCCACTGTATTATTGGTGCTTATCCAGACTAAGAGCTGATACTCAGAACAACAAAACAAAATACTTCTAAGGAGCTGACTGAGGCTCTTGCTTACAGTGATAAAAGAAACCAGAAACTGTGCTCTACAGCTGTCTGTGGCTGGTGTGATGCAGACTTAGGGACAAGATTTTTTTCTCTTCATCTTCAAGTGTCTCCAATTGTCAGATTCAGAGAAGAACAAAGATGACAGTGTAGAGCAGTCTTCGCCCCAGAATCACAGAGCAGAGGAGAAGACTTCAGACTGATAGAAAGTTGAAGAGCAAAGTAAATGCAATGAACAGCTTTTTGAAGATTGATTCAATTCCATAGTCATATATATAAATTAAATATATATATATAAATAAAATTTTATGTGGAACCAGAAAAAGTATACTTCTAGATTATCTTATGAGTATGCTTAATTTCCACAGGACACAGTAGAATTGTGGAGGATAAATACTAGATTTGTTTGTTTTTTATTCTGGACAAAGCATAAGAAAACAGAACAATGTTCACTGTGGTTTTAGCTGTAGTGTTGCTGTGTGGACACGGAGGAAAACATATTGCCAAATGCAAAGACATGAGAATACTTTCAGTACTTATCAGCTTGAAACAGGCATGAAAAAGAGATTTTCCATTAAATATGGCATTATACTTGAGAAAATACAAAAATACATTTTGTAGACTAACACTCAACTCACTGCTATCTGATATCACAGTGTAACAAAAACAAATTAACTGATATTCAGCAAGAAAATAAGAATTTATCTTTGTTTAGGAAACCATCCAAAAATTTACAAGCTCTACAAAATTATATACCATGAGATGTTGTTCAAGAAAATAAGAAAATAACATCTAATGATTTTATTGTAAGTTAAAAGTAATGCCAATGACTAAAACCTAGAATTGATAACATGGAATTTAAAAGGCTATTTTAAAGTGGTGAGTATAAATAAAGTGAAACAGGCTTATTTAATATCAATAGAAACATAAATATGTACAAAGTACATCATTATAATTGTTACAAGCCAGAATTACCTTACTAATAGAACCCTAAAAAGAAACTTTGGGAAGGTAGAGAATTTTGTCAAGAATAACTGTCTCTTTCTCTTGTCTTTGATCCAGAATGTTTATTATAAACATGAGGCAAGTTCTGTCAATTCATGGGTCTGCATGTGAAACTTTGGATGTGCAATGCATGAGAACAGTTATAGAGACAAGAAGTTACTTTATATTAATAAATAAGGACTATATACTTCTATTACACATTACAGATAAACTAGAGATATATTTTTAAATGTTTTACTGCCATGCAGCATGAAACTTCCTATGTCAACTTGTGTTCGAAAATTAAGTTTCCTTATACTCCTGACTTTTGTTTTTGTACATCATGCAGTATCTTGAGATTCTTTCCAGGGCTTCCAAATTCTTATTTTAACATATGCTTCATTACTGCAATGACATTTTCTGCTCCTTTGACCCTTATTACTGTTATAAAAAAGTTTAATATTTCCTTAGGCACTTACTATGTTCCTCCTTACTGTATTTTTAAAATCGATGCTCTTTTCTTAAAAAGCCTGTTTTCCTACAGTACAGTCTGTGAACTGCAGGTTCACAGTATCATTTATTGTACCTGCACTTGCCCCTAGCATAACCTTGCTGTCCTCTTGCTGCTGCGGTTCTGCTGTCTGTAGAGTTGAAGTGAGAAGCATCAGGGAACATTTCTTTTGGGAAGCCACGTTCTGATTATAGTGCGAAGTGAACCTCAGTCACTAGAGGACAAAATTCTGTTGAATCAACAGAGATTGAGAAAGAGGAATACCACCGTGGAGGCAAAACTTGAAAACTACATTTATACAGCTGTGAAAAGTCTTAGATATAAAATAATTTTACAATCAGTAAAATCATCTTAGTTATGAAAGGAATTCCACTATCAGTAAGGACAAAATTACCCAGATAAACTTGCTTTAGAAAAAGTTAAATTCTTCAAAAACAGCTACAATAATCTGAATTTAAATCATTCAGTTAAAACAGTAAATAGTGACTCATTTACCTAAAGGTTTCAATATGGTGTAATGGAATTTTGTTGTCCATGGTCAGGAACTGTCTTGTAGGCACATCAGTTTATTAAAAATAGTATTAAAGTATGAACAACATTTAAAATATTAAAATAATGTATAAATAATAAATTACAACATAATTTAGATTTTTCTACTTCATTTGCAGTATTTAGCTTCAATCAATAGAGTAATTGACTACAGCAGTTTACCCCAGTAATAGTTCATTTTTCTTCCCAAAAGATCCCATGGTTGAATCATTGCTGGAGGTTCAGCTACTCACCAGCATCAATTTTAATATGACCCCAATAGGTACTAACATTACAGGTATCACATCCTCTTGCTGTCAGCAGGCAGGGCAATGAGAGTGTGCTAGCCTTAGTAGTTATTTTTCATGAAACAAGTAAAAGCATTACTCTGGTTCCATTAGGTACTCTAGCTGATTTACTCTCGTTGTTCACAGTGACAGCCCTAACTGAAAGGAAGGCTGGAAACTAATCACTAGGATGTGGCATCTGCAGTACCTTAAAATCACTCTTTTTTTTTTTTTTTTTTTTTTTTAGCCTCTAAGGAAAAAACAATAGATTTGGAGTAGGTATCATAAAATGTTAACCAACCCAGTATACTGTTGAAAAAGAAGAACTGAAAACCCTGGACTCTATTACTCCACAGTCTCAATTGACTATAGCCAGAAGCATAGTATTTCCACCTGCAATCTCACTGATTGCATTGCTTTATTCCTTTTCCTTTAAGAATTTGTGGTTATGAGCCAAGTATGGTGGTGTATGCCTGTAATCCTAGCACTTGCTGAGGCAGGAAGGCCACTGAGTTCGAGGCCAGCATAGGCTACAAAATGAGTTCAAGACCATCCTGAACTGCATAGAGAGACCCTGTCTCAAAAAACAGGGCCAGGGATTTAGCTCAGTGGCTTAAGAGCCTGCCTTAGTTCACTCCCCGGTACCAAAAAAAAAAAAAAAACCCAATAAAACAAAACAAAACAGAAAACAGAATCTGTGGTTACGATTTTTGCCTTGCAGTAGTAACCAGTGACTTGGATATTTTTCCTACAGTACACAATGGTTACATTTAATGAACCTGTGTAAGGCATTCTTTAGGTGAGTAATTACTTTTTTCTAATATCCCTGTAGACTTTAATTTTGTAGATTTCTTCAATTATTCCTTTCTATTACCATGTCTCTTCTATTTTTCTCTAATTTTTATTCATCATTTTTCCCTTCCCTCTGATCAGATACATGTGTAATACCTGGAATTTCTCTCTAATCCTGTGCTTTATCTTTCTATCTACCTACTTCCTTCTCTCTGCTTCTCTCATGCAATATCTTGTGCTTTTTGTATGTTCTACTTCACTGTTTTCCACATGGTTTCTGTACCTTTTTTTGTTTTTCCTTTTACAGAGCTTTTTTCTCTACTACTTTAAGATTATAATCTTAATCTTCAGTTTCTGATGAGTTTCTTTATTAATTTTTGTTTTTGCTTTGGTAAATTTTATGTGCAATGTAACATTTACAAATCTTTAAGCATGTTAGTTTGCTCATTAAATGATAACCACCACATAAACTATAATT
>RJWM01006868.1:0-81667 GCA_004363535.1 Dasyprocta punctata | reverse complement strand
GTCCCTAGACCTTTTCATCGATGCTTTGCTTGTTGATTTGCCTGAACCTGGCTGGCTTAATGTTTTAAACTACACCTGAGTTCACATGCATGTCTTGACTTCTCACAATTAACCTAACTGCTACCATTGCTTACCTTAGATCTCCAGTTTCTGGTTTTCCTTTCTTACAACT
Organism: Dasyprocta punctata; assembly: GCA_004363535.1. Taxonomy (NCBI): domain Eukaryota; kingdom Metazoa; phylum Chordata; class Mammalia; order Rodentia; family Dasyproctidae; genus Dasyprocta; species Dasyprocta punctata. The sequence goes on along the minus strand of RJWM01006868.1, from coordinate 81,495 downwards.
ATCCACAACCCATCTGTTCCAGTGTTTGCATGTTAAAAATAACAGAAGGACAGGAAGACACAGATAAGGAAATGAAGCATTATCTATTCTATCATTTTGTGTTGGGTTGGATTTCACCAAGAGCACGTTTGAGTTCTGATTTGTTTGAACTGACAACTTAATATGCAAACTTGAGGATAGTTATTTGACCTTGTAATCTAGCTTGTCCCAATATAACTGTGGCATAAACCCATAGCCCAGTGCTGGTGCTGATCTGCACATTTCAAGAGGAACCTCTAATCCAGGACTGATAAATAATAAGTAAAATTAGCCCTGCTAATCCTTACTGCCACAGGCTTTGGTGATACATTCATGCTGTTGAAGCAACACTTTTTAAAAATTCCTTCACAGTATTTTATGCCTGGAAAAACTCACTATGTTCCCTGTTTCACTGAGCTAGCACACCCCTTGGTGGAATGGAAACTAAGACCTAGGGAATCCAGAAAACTGGATTGCAGTTCCAACTTTACCGTTCATTATCTAAGTGATTTTGGACATTTTACCTGTCTAGGTCTTACTGTTTTCATTTATAAATGAAAGGGTGAACTTAGATGATCTCTGACATTATTTCAAACTTTACAATCTCATGCAACCTAGAAGACAAGTTTGAGCACAGGTATACGAATGATTTTTGTCACAATAACACTCATAGCTAAACATTGACAATAATAAGCTGAGAGGAACCCTAGAATCTTAGTGCCATGGTTTATAATAACCCCCTTCTGCTATACAGTTTCCATTTCTTCACCCATAAAATCAAGAGTGTAAGATCATCTCTAATTTCCCTTCTTTTTCTAAGGTCTTATAATTCCTATTTCTGTGACTATTGGAAGTCTATTTACTTAGTGTATATTATGGACAAGTTTTCACATCTTTGGAAACAGACAACTACAGAGTAACACTTTGGAATTTCAGTGAGACGAGTATAAAAGTCTTTTCACCTTGATATGTTCTTTTCTGTCTAACAAATTTTAGAAAGAGAAAACTAATTATTTTATTATTTATACTTAGATAAATAATTTATAATGGAGGGACAAGATACGGAAATATTGCATAGAATGACTATGTAACTTAATGTGAATACTACTGTCAGGCCATAAGCCAAATTTCATCTTTAATTAAAAGTGATCCCAGTGGGTCCTGTCTTTGCCTTTATTTTATGTTCATGTTTTCCAGGTTGCATCCAGGCCCTAGAACTTGACCTGTTAGAGCTAATCTCTCTAAGAATTATTCAAGAGCCTTTTTAAAAGCTAAACCCACTATTCCAACAAAGACATCCTTCTTAATTAACACTGAGAAAACTTCACTGAAATTTGATTGACAGTGGTAAATTCTTAAACTTTATGACTCAAATTTATATTATTTCCCAACAGCAAAAATGGTACTGTACTAAGAAAAAAAATGTAGAATAAGGGTTTCTTAAAGAGAGAGCATGTGAATTCCATTTGTTATCTTAAACAGAAAGACTATCATGGTAACCACAAGGAAAGCAGATGTAAGGTACAGGGGATGCAACGTGGTAGACATCTGGTAGATTTGACTTTCCCTCTTTCTTTTCCTTTCTGCAAATGAATTCCTAGACAACTTTCAAATGGATCTTGCATCCTGAAAGCTCCAAATCCTCTTTCCACTCCATAATTTACTATCATACCACTCTATTAGTAAAGCCTAACAAATACCTCTATACTTCACATCTCAAACTGATCATTTTATTTCTACTTGTGTCTAAACAGACGAAAGTCAGGCAGAGTCAAGATGTAGCATGCTTTAAGAAGTTTGCCATAGGGCATCTTTTTCTCTGAGAACGCACTGCATAAGAAAAGTGAGTACTGCTTTTTCAGTTTTTATTCTATGACAACAAAATTCCAAAATCATGAGCGGACAACAGAATTCTCTGTACGACAAGCCTTCAAAATCTATGACTGGGCGCCTTGCTGGCAAATTTAACAGGTTTCTAACCCCTTCCTGTACATCAACTCTAAATAAGATTATTGAGTTTTAATCTCTCAAACATTTATATATGCTCTATTAGATTTTTTAAATAGTAACTAAAACTGTTCAAGAATGTGCCTAATCTACTTAGATATATTGATTTAGGATGTTAATGTGTTTTGCATTGTTCACTTACTTATAGCCATCTGTATCACAAAGAATTGGGATGGTTTTTGTCAAAATAAGCAATAAATCTAAAAGACAGAACATCAGGGGCAAGGGAAAATGATGTGGGTCTTTGAGGTCCATACGGTTGCTGTGATTGGGACTGTCATTTAATTGTGAATTTCCAGGCACTCAGAGTTACATTTCTCATCAGAGAGGAAGACATATACCAGTCTGGAAAACAGATAAAATAATAAAACTATGTTTAGCACTGAATTCTAAATAAATGGTACATGAGTTTTACATAAGAAATTAAAAAGAGGTTTCAAAAGACTATGTTTGATGATAGCTTTCAATAAAATGCTCAAGACGTAAGATTAAAGAACAACTTTAAGTATGTGTGATATTATTAAGTGTTGAGGTGAATTCTGAAATGCAACAAAACAATATGGGGTGTTGAGAGGAGAGTCTTACATACGTATTTTAAATAACCTACCCAGAGCTGCACCTCTTACAGTTCAGCTGCTGAAAGATGATCTAAGAGACCATATTTTCATGCTAGTGCAACACAGGATACTAGGATTCTACCTTAACAACCCACCCAAAAGCTTTTTAAGTCAGATGAACAAGCAGCAACACATTAGGAGCCTACCTCGTGTTCCAGCCTGCACTGAAGACCACCCACCTCTAGACAGGGTTTGGTTGTGTATGTATACAGAAGCATTGTATTAAGAATCTTCATGGTAACCCAACTTTATTTAATCAAACTAAAATATGCTGAAGCACAGGATGCTATTTTATCAGTCTGAGCCTTTTGTATACCTTTCCATCTATGCATCCCTTCAGTGGCAGCTGTCCTCACCCCTGTACCAACGTAGCCTCCCTGGAGTATGTCCTCTGACCTTCAGTAGTAACCAGGCTGTTTGTGTTTTTCCTCTCCTCCTGGCAAGAAGGCAGCAAATGTATCTATATTTTTATGATATCCAGTATATCTCGAATAACACCTGGTTTAGTAGCCATCCTCAAATACATTTGTTAAGTGATTGAATACATAAACAGCACTTTTTTTCAGTGTTGCTTCAGAATGGACAAATGATCATTCTGTTCATCAAGAATGATTTCATGTAGCATGTACACTGGGTATCATAGGTGTAAAATCACTTAATCTTTAAAACAGCCTGTGAGAAAAACACTCACTCTCTGTCTTCCTAGTGAGAAATCTGGAGCCCCAGAGGGTAGACAGGTTCCCAGGGTCATAGTGTTGGTAAGTGGTGAAGGCAGAAGTTCCTCCCAGGCAACCCAGCTCCAAAGTTCACAACCTCCACCTCCAGAAAATACAAGTCCTACAGCCAAATTACCTTTACAGGTCTCAATTTCACCCTCTCAGAAAACGCCAATCTGACCACACTCTTACCAAATTTTATTATTGCTAACTCATTGTTCTAACCTGTCTGCCTTTGATAAGATTCTGAGATTGAATATGCTGTCTTGTATTTCTTCAGGAAATTGAAAATGTATGTTTTAGGTGATGGAGAGGAAGGAAAAAGAAGACCAAGGAAAAGACCAATAGAAAGAGCTCAGCTGGAATAATAGACCTAACTAATTTAGATAACTAAGATTCTCCCTAGAGACTAGGATGTGTGAGAGAAGACGCCAGCATTATCCATCACTATCATTAGGGTGATCACTAATTGATCCTCAGAAAGGGAAGACAGAACTGTTGTTAATTCTCTCAAGGAAACAGGCATATACCAGGATACCCCAGACAAACCCGTATGTAGTCACCTTGCCCACTGTTGTTTTTTTGTTTTTTGTTTTTTGTTTTTTTTTTTTTGTTTTTTGGGGTTTTTTTTTTGTACCAGGGATCAAACTCACAACCTCACACTTGCCAAGCAGGCACTTATGCTGCTGAGCTAAATCCAGGCCCACCTTACCTACTTTTTACCTTGGCATCAGGCTAGTTTTAGTTGCAGAGCTGTGGTGACTGGTTGTGGTTACCCCAAATAGTTTAAGTAGGCATACAATGTCCATTACACTCATTTTTTTTAGCATTCCAGAAATTATACAATTATTTGTACTGTCCCCTCCAATGTGTCCTCTTGGGAAGCTACACCTATTGCAATGATGTTGCAACTGTTTACAATAGTTTTTATAATTTTATTTGTCATCACCTTCTGAACCAGCTAATGGCCTGTTTTTAAAAAATCAATCTGAACACATCTCGTTAAACTTTTTATTCCACTTAGTCAGCTCATTACATATAAGAGCCACTCAATAAATATTTGCTGAATTCAAAGTAATGGAATTAAATTCCAAAGCTCTAAATTACACTCAGAAGATGAGGATTCATCACCACTGAGTCTATTCTGTAGAGTGTAACTCAGGGAAAAAAAAAGACTGGGAAAAAATATATTTTATATACATTAACAATACTTAGCTTTAGGTTTTGAGACTACAAGTATAAATTCAGAAAGCAAGAACAAGACAAAAACCAAAGTTTTCAATATGAATACTTATGACTTGTAAATTAAGAAAATTATCATTCTATTTTATTTTTACACACCATGTCTCAACAAATTCCAAAGAAGAATTTCTTAAATATGTTACCTAATATGTTGCCATTTTGGGAATATGTGTACAACTTTCAAAAGTGATTACTTTGAAAGGGACAACACACATTTAGATGAGTACATTCTGTAATGTTTGTTTTTTTTTAAATCCACTACTTTATAATCATGTTTCTATTTTAGATATTTTTATGAATATAAGTCATGACATGGATCCTATGAGGGACACGATTTTAAAAATAAGAGAAATAAACAGATGACACTTGGGGTCAGGGCATGTGGCCAGATCCCTGGGGAGTAGTCTCCAAAGCTACACTCTCCTCTAGTTCTAGAAAACAGAGCAGCAACAGTACTACATCCAGAAGCTCTGCCTCATGATAAGCAGAATGCGCCGTTGCTCAGCCAGATACTTGGGGATGAGGAACATGCATTATTATCCCAGGTTTCCGGAACAAAACCAAAGCATAGTTGCTCTACTTTGTCTCCATCTGAAGTGTAATGAGGGCCAGTTGAATATTCAGACCAAAGTGTGGAGAGGGCACACTCAGAGGAGCCACATCAATACACCTATATTTCTGTCAACTGCATAACCAAGTAAAACAGCCACACCCTCAATGCAAACTGCCCCTAAACCAAGAGCTAATTAAACACAAACAGAGTTGTTATCACTCACCGCCTGATGGAGTGGTATATGCTAAGGGTGTTTTGAGCGGGTGTCCGTGTCAATAATGGGGCTTTCTATGAAGAGAACGTTCTGAAACGTGTTGATGGGAGAATAGGAAAGAAGGGGCGCACTGTGGCCAGTGTCTGAGAACGCAAAGCAGGCCCGAGGCCGTGGTGATTTATGTTGCAGAAGGCCATTTTACCAGCTAATAGGGACCCAGGGCCACTGGAAGGGAGCCGTGTTCAGAGCAGATGTTCTTGGGTGACTGCTGCTGTCTCTGTGGGTGCACAGGGGACTGGACTGACAAGGAGGTGGGGACAGTGGGAAGCCGAAGCTGATTCCCTCTCCCAGTGGAAGGGCGAAGCGTGCTGCCTGTCGTAAAAAGAAAACATTGTGAAGTGCCTGTTTATGTGCTGAAGTAATTTCTAATTACTGGAGGCAGGGACCGTGGTCTGGTGAGGTTAAAGGAGGGAGCTGGGCACTAGGACAGTGGCCATTCTGTTCTTTCTGCCCATGGCCTCCTCCTGTGACTGGCTGTGAGTCACCTCACCTCCTCCCTCCCAAAACTCCAAACTATATGATTTGGGTAAAACTTTGTATTCATTCAGTACTTGGCATCTGGCATTCTCAAGCCCTTTAAAAATTTAAGCTAATTAATACCATCCCTTTGAGGCTGGAAATTATTATTATGAAGATAATGATGCCTTTAGTTAATGGTGATCTCAGGCACACAGGTTTAAGTGATTTCCCTCCAGGGGCTCAGATGCCTAAGTGTGGGTAGGAGCTAATCTTGGGCTATCACCACTCAACCCAACACCCGCCTCAACCACACCAGGGAGCTCACGGGGTGCTCTGAGGATAAATGAGTGTTTATTCAGCCGTTGGGACCTCTCAGATTAGGTGTTAAAGAAATACAAAGCGTTTCTAATACACACGGGGGCTTTGTTTTCTCAAAGCCACACTAGTATTACTGAACCCTCAGCTTGCTGGGTAGAGCTACTTCCTGGCCATCTCTCCACTGCAGACTTAGAAACACAGGTTGTTGAAATTGGGTGGAATGACAGCTCCCTCATTTTATTTGTCAGTTTTTCTCTAGTACAATTACAACATGCTCCTTGAAAACTAAGTTTTTTCTTGGTTCAGGTACATGCTACATCTCAATTCTTTTGAAAACTGAATTTTAAATAATCAAAACTTAAATAGTGAAGAGTTGAAAGAGTGAAAAGAGAATGATGCCTCCTCAACATTCACCATCTTGACATTCCAAATTGTCTCCAGTCACATATACACATGCTGAACACTATCCATTTTCTTCTTTGTCCTTCCAAGCAATCACAAAAGTACTGATTAATATTTGGGAGACAGGAAAGCATACTGACACCCAGCTTCATTATTTCCTTGATGTGCAACCAGGCTGTGTTCTCCAACCTTTCTCAACTTCAGTTTCCCCATTTATGAAGTAGAAACAATCATTAACATTTACCTTGCAGAGAATTTTTTTTTCAGAGTTCAGAGTGGTGAGACAGGGTCTCACTATGCAGTTCAGACTGACCTTAAACTCACTATGTAGCCTAGGCTGGCTTCAAACTCACAGCCACTCTCCTGCCTCAGCCTCCCAAGTGCTAGGATTACAGGCATGAACCACCATGCCTGGCCTCCCAGAGATATTTTGAAGGTTAAATAAAGTATTATTTTGTGTGTTAAATAAAGGTTAGTCATTATTTTTAGGAATATATACATTTGTTTATTTTACAAAATAGGATTATTCCAATATGAGGTTTGCCTAGTACCTGTTTTCACTAATTTTCTACAATGGCCAAATGAATTTTTCCCCATGTTGATTTGTAAAGAAGAGGAAATATTCAGAATGTTAATAACCAGTCTGATCCCATTCCTGAGCAGTCAGAAAGAATGCACTGAACAATGAAAGTAGGTGCCAAGCAAAAGAGCAGGTAGGCACCAGCTGAACAGCAGTGATGTGCAGGAAGCAAACTTATTCTCCTCTGTCTTAACCATTCATTTAGGTTTATTTTCTTTTGTTTTGTGTTTCATTTTGTGGTTCTGAAGATCAAATATAGGGGTGCTGTACCACTGAGTTATAGCCCCAGCCCTTTTTAAATTTTTAATTTTATTAGTGTGTGTTCATAGTACACAATAATTACATTCATTGTGGGGAGCTGGTACATGCGCATTACACATCTTAATTCCCTCTCATTCCCTTCCCATCCCCAGTCTCCTCCATCTCTTGGCCCCTTCACTTTTGCCAAAGAATCTATCTCCCTGTTTCCTATTGTCTGTCTTTTATGTTGTTCTTTTGTTCTTTATTTATATTTTTGGTTTCTAATCCAAGAGAAATCACGTGATATTTAAGTTTGTGTCTCTGATTTATTTCACTTAACATGGTCTCAAGGAGCATCCATTTTTCCACAGGTGATGTAAGTTTATCCTTTATGGAAGAGTAGTATTCCACTGTGCATAAATATCACCGTTCCTTTATTCGTTCATCTATTGATGGACATATTGGCCACTTCCAAGATTTAGCTATTATGAATTGTGGTGCTATAAACTTAGATGTGCATATATCACTATAATACGATGTATTTAACTCTTCAGGGAAGATATTTAGAAGGGGAATACCTGGGTTGAATAGAATTTCTAGTGTTAGTTTTTTAAGGACTCTCCATATTGATTTCCATAATGGCTGTACTAGTTTACATTCCCACCAACAATTCAGAAGGATTTCTTTATCCCTGCAGCCTTGCCAGCATTTGTTATTATTTGATTTCTTGATGATGGCCATTCTTTCTGGAGGAAGATAGAATTTCAGTGTTGTTTTAATTTGCATTTATCTAATCACCAGAGATGTTGAACACATTTCAAGTATTTGTTGGCCATTTGTACTTCTTCTTCTGAAAAATGTTTATTCATTTCAGTTGCCCATTTTTGATTGCATCTTTTATTTTGGATGTTCTAAATTTTTTTTCTGAGTTCTTTACCTGTTTTTGATACTAGTCCTCTGTTCAAGGAACAACTGGCAAAATTTTTTCCCATCCTGTAGATTGTCTCTTGACTGCTGGTTGTTTCCTTTGCTGTACAGAAGCTTTTAATTTGAAACATTTAGGGTTCCTTTGTTGTTTTTATTCTGACACAAAGTCTTGCTAAGTGCCTGGGTTGTCTTCAAACTCACAATCCTCCCATCTCAGCCACCCCTGTAGCTGCCATTCATCCAGCTCTCTTTTGTTAATCTCACGTGTTCCATCACTTTTAATAGTGCTTCTAAAACATGCCTATTTTTGTAATTGATTTCTTGCTTAATTGCTTTGTGCTAAGAAACATTTTCTACATGACTTCTACCCTTTGGAGTACAGAGAGCAATATGTTATAAATTTCTCATTTTGTTGTTAAAATTTTCCTTGTTTGTTTTATAAATTTTAGTGGAGACTGGACTAAGGTCTACTATATACACACACATTTGGTGATTCAGTTTTGCCTGCACTGTGGCATATAAATTAAAGATAGTACCAATGGGATTTTTTGGATGCCACAGAGTAGAACTTTTTTTTTAATCTGAGAAAATTTAATTTAGGGTGTATTTTAAAAATAGAGAACTAGCCCATCAAACTCAAGATTCCATGGATTTATTGCTTAAAAGGAAACTAAACATACCCAGTTAAGTTTTTAACTTAAAAAATGTATGTAGTGTGAGGTTAGGTAACAAAAGACTGGGGTTTAAGAGAACTCAAACTAGGTAAAAAATTAAAGTAAAGCATATTGCACTAAAAGAAGCGTGTCTTTAAATCGCTGGACCCTGCTCTGCACCCTGTGGGAAGACAGTAAATACAATGATGCCGCTTTATAATGTTACAGTAGGAACTGGACCTAATGACAGCATTATATTCTAAAATGACTTTAAAGTTAAAGAGTTATTATACCCTACATTTTGCAGAAACTATGTCAAGTGTTATCTAGGTATACTTAATTATTACCTTTATATGTTGACATGGTCTTTTTTAAAGTCTTGCTGTATGTACTTAATGTATTGTTCCTCTGAAACTACTGAATTTAAACAGCTGCTTTCAGGTTGAACCTGTACCCTGTCTTTCCCTATTTCAGCTTTGGGGTATTTCACCAGGTTGAGGAGGATAAAATAAGTAGGGCGTTTGGTTGAAGATTTGATTCAGGAGCATTTGTGGATGCTAATTTACCCTTCTTAGTGTCACTAACACAACTAATGAGAATTTCCAACACTTTGATAATGTTAACTGAAAAAGCTTTGGCTACAATCCTCTAATAGTAACATAGCTTATGCCTGCAAAGACTGCAAAGCACTTTCACACTGTTTAATTTCATCTTTACACTACTTGTGAATAGATAGGGCACTGTTGTACAACGTGTGAGGTTGCCCTGGGGAAACTGTAGCTTAGATTTTTGAGGTTACAGAATTATCTTTTAGGACACTGAAGGCAGCTGGTTCATTTCAAGAGAAAATGGATTTTATCAGTAGGAAGGGCCTCCTTTTGTTCTGAGAGGAATCACTGTCAAACAGATTAAGGCAGTACCTTATAAACAGTTCTTTGGATATCCTGTTAGATAAAAGAGTTAAGAATTGGTTTCATAATATAAAGTGAATCTGTTTGCAGAACTGTAGACTTGAGAGATTTAGATAATTTTTCATGCTGTTTTCTTTCCTTATGTTGAAAAATACTGTTTTTTCTTTCCCTGAAGATGATGTCTGTACTTGCCTAAACACTAAATCATAGGAAAGAAGCAAATGATTGATGATCCAGAAGAACAAATAAATTTGACCTTGTTTTTTACATCACCCAGAACACACCATGAAACACCCTGGTCCTAAGTATGGAGTGCACTGGTGTAACTGAGTTCTCAAATGCAGTGTCAATAATGGCTTTGGAATGCAGTCCCCAGACTTCAGTGTAAATACTGCTAACTATTGAGATTGACAGATCTATGCCATGTGGACCAGACTACATCTTCCAGGTGAAGGTTGGCATTTCCTTGAAAAAAATTCACCCTCCCATATTCTGCATTGTGGTAAAGAAAACTAAACTTGTAATGATAAATCTTGAATATGCCCATTGTTAGGAACAGAACTGGCTCTCCATCTCATGGGAGCTGGACAGGAACTTCGCAAGTAGTCAGTTTCGATCTGGAAACCTTTAGGAGCAATGGAAAGGTAATTCATCATGAAGCTACTAAAATTTAATCTCCAGAGTCCTTCACTTTACAGAGTCCCTTCAAATCTCATGAGAGGAGGTTTAGCAATGTGCATACATTCTCTCTCTCTTTTTTTCCCTTGATATGGGGGGTTGGACCCAAAGAGTTCTAAGCTATAAACCAGCCTTTATATTTTTTTATTTGGAGGTGGGTTCTCACCAAACTACCCAGGCTGATTTTGAATTTGTGATCCTCCTGCCTTAGCCTCTGAGTAGCTGGGATTACAGGTCGCACAACAATGCCCATCTGACATATGTTTTTAAAATTTGCAAAAAATATATATTTTTGTAACTTTTTTCCCACAGAAGCACCCAAAATTATATAAAGTTCGTCCCTCACAGAATCTGGACCTGTCTTGGTTCTAAGATAATTTATGTTGTAATTTCATTACCTCTAAACCTTCAATATAGTTCTTCTAAATAGTCAGTCCTTTTTTGCTTATTATTTGGGAGAATGAAAAGGGACCTGAGACTGGGAGTCTGTTTCGTTCAGTGGTAGACCATTTGTCTAGCACAAGCAAAGGTATAAATTTCAACCCCAGGAAAGAGAGAAAGAGAGACAGTAGAGGGATTGAGGCCATACATACTTGGCATGGCAAGCATGCAGAGTAATGACAGTATTCTAGAGAAGTTAGTTATAAGGTACGGTAATTGACCAGAAGAAAACAGAGCAAAGATCTCGAGTGACTATTTGAGACCAGATGACTGTGGTCTTGGAAAGGAAGGTGTCAGTCAATACAGGAATGGTCCCAAAACAAATATGCTCACCAGCATTTCTACATAAATTAAAGGCAAAAATACATGAAAGATGATCCTAAACAGCACTGTTTATGGGTCCACTGGTGTTACCTTCATTTTAGAGATTATAAGAACTAAACAGAACAGAGATGAAACAAATAATTTGAGCAAGACTGTGAAACTAGTTAGCAGAAATTACAAGATAGAGCACAAATCTCCCTAACTTTACAGTCAGCTTACATCATCCTGAAAGTGGTATCTTCAGGATCTGGAGTTTCAAAATGGGGCAGGGTGGGGAGACAAAGTTTAAGCTCGTTTTAGTTGCTGTTGTAGTACAGCACTTAACTGTTTGTAAGAAGTGTTTGATAACATCCCAGAATTCTTGTATGGATAACTAATTTCAGAGTAGCTTTTGTGATCAGAGGTCTATTACTGTGTATCACTGATTGATTCCATTCATAAGAAATCCAAAAGTATATAAAAGGCAACCAGAAAATGGCTGAGGAGGAAGCAGGGGGATTGGTGGGAAAGGGGGCACAGGGAACATACCTTGCTCTATAGCTTATCACACTCCTCAAAGGTCATCAAACCAAATACCTAAGAATTTTTTATCTCATCATGCTGCTAATTAAACCTCAATAGCAATATAAAATAAATAAGACTAACAACCACTAAAATAAAAAATAAGTTAAATGTAAACCCTGTTACTCTGCAGAGGCATGAATAAAGCAACACTCAAGATTCAGGAAGGAAGACTCTGGTCTTCCTGTGGTGAGGGAAAGCGCTTCCCACATTATCGTGTATCGTGTATCTCCCTTTTATCACCTGCTGTCACTGAGGGAAAATGCCACTGGCAGACACAGAACGATTATCAGGCAAAACAATAATATTATTACTAGAGAAACTGCCAAAGGTCTTCAGCAAAATCCTTTCCAATCAGAGGGTCATGTTGCCTTTCCCCTTGTCCTCTGAAATTCTAGTCTTGTGATCTCTGCTGTAAAATATGCGCCTATATTTCTAGGTTCTGTGCATTTCAGTGCTCGAGTTCTGTAATACTGTCCAAGTAAGATAAATAAAAACTTGATTTCTTTTATCTGTTTTTGAAAATTTGTATACTAACTACCTTATTGGTATTTTTTTTAAAATAAACGTACTTATTCTGATGGAAGGAAATAGACCCTTGTATAAATAAATATCTTCCCAGAGATAACCACTATTCACATTTAACTTGTTTAAGTGAACTTCTCTTTTGTCTTGTTTCCAAGTTGAAATCATGCTACACACTCAATATTTCTTTTTCTTTTTTCATTCTTTCTTTCTTTATGGTTGGGGAGGTATGGTGTGTGAATGTGTGTGTGAGTGTGTGTGTGTACCCTAACCCCTTTTCTATTTTTTTTTATTTAGAAATAGGATCTCACTAAATTTCCCAGGCTGAGCTTGAACTTGTGATCTTCTCAACTCAGCTTCCTTGAGTGCTGGGGTTGTAGGCATGTGCCACCACACCTGACTTATTCACCTTCTATAATATAACATTGTAGAGCAATTTTTTGGCACTATTAAAACCACTTTCTAACCTAGGATTGGATCTTTAAGTATTGCTCCCTTATTTTTGAATACAATGTTAAGTGTATAATTAATAAATTTCATAACAGGGTGCTATAACTTGAATATTAGTTATCACCCAAGTGTCCTGTATAAGGTTTGAGTCCTAAGGTGGCATTATTAGGGAGACTTTTAATAGATGGAGCCTAATGGGAAGTTCTGAGATTATTTGGCTTGTACCCTTGAAGGAGATCATACAACCCTGGTGTCTCTCTTTCTTTCGGCTCCTAGTTCTGTGACCATTTGATCCTATACGCCCTCCCGTGATGATGCCAGCATCTGCCACCCACACCACAGACCGAACCATGGGACTACCTGATCCTGAACTCAGAATCTTCAGCACTGTGAGCTAAGTAAACTTCTCCACTTCATAAGTAGCCTGTTACAGTGATGGATAGCTGACTAACACATTGAGTATGTAAAGAATTTCAGGAAACCTAATTTTAAAAATAAACAAAATATTTTCTTTATCATATTTCATTTCTCGCACACACCACAATAAACTTCTGTTCATTTTGTGTACTCATTTTACTATTAATATTTGGGTTGTTTCTAAGTGGGGTCTTTTCATAACAAATGGATTTTTCACGCAGCCTGGTGTGCATATGTTCCCATCTTTTTGTTGCTCCTATGCCTAGGATTGGAATTTCTGAATCAGAATTTTGTGCATCTGCTATTTTAATTGACAAAGCTAAGAGTTTTCCAAAGCAGTTTTCCAAATTTACATTCCCACCAAATATGCATGAGACATCCCATTGATGAAAACTTATTAACTGTGGTACTGTTAAGGTTTTTAAATTTTGCCAGTATGATTTGTGTGTGTTTCTTTGTAGTTTTTATTTGCATCTATCTGGTTACTACTTACTGATGTTGTATTGGTTACTACTGATATTTTTTAACTGTATGACTTTCCTCTTGTAATGTGCCTGTTAAAATCTCTTCCTAGTCTTATACAATGAAAAGAATCTCTAATTTCTAAAATTTTTGTTCTTTTGCCTATCACAATAAGGTGAACAATTCATCTGGACTTTTGTGTATCATATGATACAGAATCAAATTTCCTTTTTCCTATGTGAATGCTCATTTGTCTCTGCACCATTTTTTTATTTTAAAGAGAAAAAAAACAGAAAAATCAGGAAGTAAAACAAAAAACCAACAACAACAACAAAAGCAAACAACAACCAAAAAAAACAATAGCAATATAAGATTTCAAAACAAGATGATAGGAATTTAATAATGGTTGTTATATTGCATATTGTTATCTTCAAAATAGTTGCTTAGGTTGCCAGATACAGGCATGCAAGATGGATCAAACAATATGATTTCCCTTTGAGCAGTTTTTTTTTCCTTTTACTACATCTATTGTAACTTTCGGATTTTATTTACTCGTTCAGTTTCTTACACTGGCAAGACAATACAGTGTTTACATATGCAAGTCTGATTTACTTCACTTATGAGTATAGTTTCAAATTGCATCCATTTGCCTATAAAAGCTTCGAATTTATCATTCTTTATGGCTGAGTAGTATTCTATTGAATAAAGATACCACATCTTTTTTGTCTATCCCTCAGTTGATGGGCATTTGGGTTGTTTCCAAGATCTGGCAATAAGAAATGCTCTGTACCATTTTTGAAAGACTATGCTTTCCCTGATGCTCTCCATACCATCTGTGTAGTAAATTAAGTCTTTTTCTATCATCTTTTTTGTAGCTCTCTTCTGTTCAAATAACTATCTATTTCTTAGGATATGATCATGACATCGTATCTTCTTATGTGGTACAATGTCTTCCCTTTTTCTTCTCCAAAAGTTACTTCTGGCTGTGATGGCACAACAGGAACTAGATTTGTTTGTTGACTGATAACAAAGGAAGTAATGTACATGTGCCAACTCCCCACAAGGAATGTAATCATTATATGCTGCAAACATTTACTAATAAAAAAAATGGGAAAAAAGGGAATATGGGACTACTAAACTAATTTAAAAGAAGGAAGAAAAGAGCAAAACAATTCCAAATGAACAGTAGGATAAGGAGAAACAATGAGTTAGCATCTATGAGTATTCTATAGCTAATATTGTACATGCGGTGAAAATTGAACACTTTCCTCCCTCACATCAAAAACAAAGCAAGAATGTCCACACTACCCAATTTTGGCTGATATTGTGCCAGAGGATATAGTCACTGCAGAAAGAAAAAGAAGAAATGAAAATGATCCATATAGGGGAAGGAAGGGTAAAACAAACCTAAGTCATGACAACATGATCTTATATGGACAATCCCATGGAATATGCAAAGACAGCACTTGATCTACTAAGTCACAGCAAAATCTTAGGATACAAGAAAGTGCACCACATTTCGTACATACCAGGAATGACTAATCAGAAATTGAAATTTTAAAACATATTTACAAGTATCAGAATCATGAAATTTTTAGGGACATATCTGAAAAAGGCATGAAGGACCTGTGTACTGAAAATTACAAATATTGTTGAGAAAAATTAAAGAAGAAATTATGAAATACACTGTCGTTTTGAGTAGGAAAAATAAACCTGGTGAAAATGTCAATTCTCCCAAATACTAATAAACATTTTAATATAATCTCAACCAAAATCCCAGTAGTTCTTATATAGAAGTTAACAAGGCAATTCTAAGATTTATAATAAAAATAAGCACTTAAGTCATTTTGAAACATAAAATCAAAGTAGCAAGGTTTACATTGCCTAATTTGAAGAACTTATTATAAAGTTAGAATAACCAAGACATTGGCATCATGATAGAAAAATAGATCAACAGAACTGAACAGAGGTCCCACATAGAGAGCCATACAGATTTGATCGACTCATTTTTTTTTTGAGACGGAGCCTTGCTATGTAGTTTGAGGTGGTCTTGAGCTCACTGTGCAGCCCTAGCTGTCCTCAAACTCATGTCTGTCCTCCCTCAACCTCCTAAATGTGCCATCGTGCCTCGGCAATTAATTTTTTAAGAAGTACAAAGGTGATTCGGTGTTATAATGATCAACAAATAATGCTGGAACTAGTCGGTGTCCATATGGAAGAAATAAAGAACTTTGATCCATATCACATATAAAAATTAACACAAAATAAAACATTAGTATAAGGTAAAAGCTAAAGCTATAAAACTTCTAGAAGAAAATGTGAGAAACATTTGATCAGGCAAAGACTTCTTAGTGTTATAGTATGAATGAACATGATACCAAAAACATGACTATAAATATACATATAAAATGCATGAAGCATAAAAATGCATGCTATTGAAATTTAAAAATATAAAATTTTATGTATCATCAAAATTTTGAACTTTTGCCCCTGGAAATAATTAACTAAAAAAGCAAACCACAAACTGGACAAAAACATTTGCAAAACGTACATCAGCCAAAGGGCTTGCAATCCAATTATGTAAAGAACTCCTGTGTCTCAATAATAAGTCAACTCAGTAAAAAATATGAAAATGACTTGAACAGCCACATCCAAAAAAAAGATATAAAACTGTTTAATAAAACTCAGTTAAAGATGCTTATCATTATTACTCAGCAGATAGATAAAAATTAAAACCACAGAGAAGTATCACAGAAACTGACTAGAATGGTCAAAATTAGAAACACTGACAATAAGAAGTGTTAATAGGGATGCAGAGGAGCCTCATGTCTCATAAATTTCTGGTAGGACTGCAAAATGGTGTGTCCACTTTAGAAAACAGTTTAGCACTCCATGTCATAATATTTTGCTAAAAGAAATGATATATGTCCTCAAAAAGACCTGCATGTGAATGCTCACAGGAGCATTCTTCATAATAGCCAAAACCTTAAAAATACACAAATATCAACCAACCAGTGAATGAATAAACAAATTTTGTTTGGACATGGGGTCACACGTCTGTCATCTCAGCACTCAAGAGGTTGAGACCAAAGAATGACATGAGTTTTAGGCCAGCCTGGGCTACATAGTGAATTCAAGATCAGCCTAAATAGCATAGTGAGACCCTGCCTCACAAAACCAAAATTTTTAAAAAAGTTATATATTTGTTTACCATCAATAAAAAGAAATAGACTATTAATTCATACAACACTGTGGATACATCTCCAAAGCATCATCGATGTGAAAGAAGAGAAATATAAAAAACTTCTGATTGTGTAATTCTGTTTACATGAAATTCTAGAATAGACAAAACTATAATGGGGTAAAACAAATGTTGATTACCTGAGGATGGTTTTAAGGGACTGAACTGCCAGGGACTATGTATTCAGCATAGGAATAAAAGAAAAAAAATGAGTGGCTTTTGCTTTTTCAAAATCATTTGAAATTTGTTTGAACAAACACATTGTTTATGTTACCTTATAAAAACAAATACAATGATTATACCAAGGTGGCAAACTTTAAATTCTCACCCCCAAGCAAAAAATTCAGAAAGACCACATCAGTTTTCTATTGATAAAAGGTGGAGAAGGATCACCCAGAACTCTTCCCAACTCCTTCCCCATAATCAGGAATGCTCTAAGCAGGCTTACAGAGGTAGACATTATTGATTTATGTAGTGTCTGTTATTTCTGAAATCTTCAGTGTAGCACTCTTCAATTGTGGAATCTAAAAAAAATCAGCTTATCCCAATAGCGTTTATTGAACATCTACCACATGCCAAACTTTGTAGTAGGTTTGTGAGTAATTAAGAAGAGGGAGCCTAAATCAAAATAAAAGTTTTCAGAGTTTGTCTATTTAATTTTTAAATTTTTACTAATGTATAAGTCTTTTAATTTTGTGTTTATAACTTTTTTAAAAGTTAGAGAGTAGTAAATTGCAGATTTTATTGTAATTCCTCCAGAAAAGATTCAACTAAATTTATTTTTTAAATCTTCACCCAAACAGAGGCTAACACTTACCCCAGTACAGAAATTTTTAAACACTGAGCAAAAGCATACACAATAAACAAGTATGGAACCTACGTAGGCTGACTGAAGTTGAAAATGGTGTACTACTATTTGTCAAAGACTGGGTCATTGAACCAATCTCACAATTTTTGTTGGATAGCTCAGTCATCCTTATGATTGATTCTATCAGGCATAATTGTCCATACCTAATCATATGAACTTCTCTAAAAGTTTCCTTTAAAATAAAGAAACCTCAGAATATTAGAGTAGAAAACAGAAGTCAAACTCCTCTAATTGATAGTTGATACCTCCCCGAGAAAATGTTCCAGCATCCTTCCATCGCAATGCATGGCCCATAGCTCATCTCCAGAGCACCCTTAGAATAGACAGATGCCAGAAATAGATTACTAAAAATTATTCCTGAAGTGAATAACATCAGAAATGGTTACTTTTTGTACCGGGAATCAAACTCAGGACCTTGCATTTTCCAGGAGAAATGATTATCTAAATTCAGACAATGAAAAGTAACCTTAATTTAGAACACTAAACTGTTTACATTTCTTTTTTCCTATACTAGTACCAAGGAAGGTGCCTGACTCCTGTAATCGCTTGGATAACTGTCTGTGAAAGCTGGAAACCATTAAAACTTAGTATAGAGAAGAAGTCTGTGTAGAAGACAAGACGATTCACTGTGGAAGGATGGTTTGGCTTGGTCTGGTTTAGTTTGGTTTGGTGTGGTGTGGTGTAGTGTGATGTGGTGTGGTGTGGTGTGGTTTGATCTCTGCATATTTGTAGTCATTTGTAAAACATTTGTAGTCACCTTCCCTGAATTTCTGGTTAGAGTAACTCCAAGAATCATATCACATAAAATAGTATTTTGTATCACAGAACCCTACAAAACTCTAATGTCACAAGGCAGATAAGGACTGTAAGGCACATTGCTTTTTTTTCCTCGCAGAACAACAAACTTGTTGACACTATCCTCTCAGTTTCAGGGCTAAGACTCTGATAAAGCTTAACTAAACCTCAAGCAGTATGAGGCAAACATACCAAAAAACTTTTCCTGTATTTTGAGAGAACATATAAACCTGCCTCTAGGCGCAAAGCTTATTGGACAAGTCCTAATTCTGGTTTTCCTCTTCTCCCATTTTAGGACAGCTCCTCACCGTGCTCTGGACCTCCTCCTAACAAGGAGGACAGCAGGCAAAACTGAGTGAGATTAACATATATGAGTAGGGAGGGTGGGAAGAAGTAAAAAAAGAGAAAGACAAAAAATAATCACAACCAGGAAATGAAGAGGGAAGGGCACAAAACCAAGCGCAATCACCTGTTCCCTCTTGGACACATAGTGACTTCTTTTTTGAGTGGTGCCTCATTCTCCCTGTATCCAGGTGGTGGCACTGGTGCTCTTTCTGCCTTAACCCTGTGGGCAGCGTTTGGTTTGTCTCCCTAGCATAGGAAGAACTCTAGGAGGCAAAGGAAGAGATGAGGGACAGTTGGTTGCCCAGTGTTGGATCCGTTGAAACACAGCTCCCTGAACTCGTTTACAACACCCTGCCTTTACAAGGGTGTAGTAAGGAAAGGAAGAAGAGAAGCAATGAGGGCAACTAAGGAGTGTAGTCTACAGTTGGTACAGTCAGGGAGTGGGCAGCAGAGTTACTTCCATTTTTTAAGGCAGTCTTAAAGATGGTAGGTTAGACAAATAAGGTCCCAAATTATGCACATTATAGCCAGAAACACTTATGTTGGTTATCATTCTCAAAAACATATATTACTTCAAAATCTTTAGGAACTTTACTATTCTGCTACTCTACATGGTACCTCATTTTATAGATGGAAAGAGAAAACAAAAAAAAATTTTTTTTCTAGTCTTCAGCAAGGTTACCTAGCAAGTTGGTGATAAATTTCTCTGCAATCTTTTACTGAGTAAGCAAAAACACCAGATAATAAAGACTCAGCTGCATGACTGGTGTTAGATTCACAACTTTTTCTAGTTAATCTAAGGAATTCTCTAACTATATTACAGGTGCTTTTGGACATTTTTTGCAAGTAAGCATTTGGATCTAAGTTTCAGAGACCAATTTAAACTTTCCAAAGTTTCTAGAGAATCACTGGTCTTTTTCAACAAATGTGACTGCATCATGGCCTATAAACAAGATAAATAGTATTTGGAATCCTCTTGTGTTTTGACTCATGACTAAAGCTACAGAGTAAGGATTACAAATGGACACTTTGGTGAAACATGTAACAACTTTGGTGGTGGACATAGTTTCCTTTCTAGTCCTCCCCCACTCTCTATCAGACAATATAATCTGGAGTAACCTATTCAGTCTTCCTGGTACTCCAACTTCCTACTCTGCAAAACAGATTAATTCAATTGGATTATTCTTGAAATCCTATCCACTGCCATCAACAATCATGATTCTGCTGAAAACCTCTTTGTGAGCAATATTCCTCTACCTGAATTGCTACTGGCTAGAGTTGCTACCTTGAGCTATGTACCCTGACTCTAAAATCTGTATGAAAAAATGCCTGCATAGGTTGGAAGTACCTGACACCTTTGACTTTCTCTGTGACTTTTTCTGTAGCATTTCAAGGCCCCTATTACACATTATAGCAGTATGCAAGTCTAAATTTTGAACAGCAGTGCCCATGGGGCTGGTACATTTAACAGTATATCTTATTTTAATATCAATCATCTCCCTACTTATCTAAAGCTCTGTGTCAACTTACAGTTTTTTTCAGACAAGAGAAAACAAGGACTGAGAATAGTTTTGAAATGAATGGCCCTTCCAGAAATGAACTATCAAACTGGTGGTATAACTCAGGGACCCAGCACCTGCCTGGCAAATGTGAGATCTTGAGTTCAATTCCCAGTACCAGAAATGAATTGTCCAGCGAAACCATATCACCCAATTGAGGTAATGAATGACTACAACTTATAGGGAGAATGAAAGAAGAGGTATCATTGGTAACAAAAGTGACTTTTTTTTGGGCCAGATTAATACATTCTAAGCTAAATTACAGTCTGTTTTAATGTTAGCTACATCATGCTAAGTTAATACAGTGTTTTGTATAGTTGGGTTCTCTTTATAGGAGAGAATTCTGTATCTGTAAAGAATTTGGCCTAATCACTAAGAAGAATTCATTCTGATTAAAGTAACATGTTCCCTTAGAGTTCAATGAACAGTTATTTTGTACTGGAAAGTGGTAACACATTTCCCTCCTGCTACATGGCTTTGTGCTCTCTAGAACTGTTAGACCAATCAATAGTGTTCATTAATGTTCAGCTTAACTAATTCTTCTGATTCACTGAGAAATTAGGTAGTAAGAGATACAGTTCTGTTCTGACTTATGGAGGTCCATATTCAGCCAAAAGCTCTGACCTATTTGTCTGAAAATCAGATCAATTATTTCAGAACATTGCCACAAACCACATTTATGACTTTCTGTTAAGAGTTTCCTTGTATCTTCTTTCTTACAGATATTGCAGTAAAAAGATATTTTGAAAAGATTTTTAAAGGATACTGATAAAGTCAAACTGAAGAGATGTATATAGCTGTTATTGCTTGGATAATGTATTCACTCCAGTTTCTCAAAATCCATATACTAACACTGACAAGATTCAACTTCCTTTTTGGCCCCTTTTCCCTATTTTGTAAAACAAGCCATTTTCCTTTAAGATAAAAAGTTATGGAAGGAATGTTTACAGGCCTCTGATCACTTTTATTCTCTGCAGCCCTAATGCATGTGTTCATAGCTACAACAGGGTTGTAAAGTGACTATTTTAAGCTCCCATGGGCTTTTAAATCCTAAACTGTGAACAGACATTATTGGTTTTTATGAGATTTTAGACAAGTAAACAATGTACATTTAAATCTTTACTGTTCCCACCTTTCCTGAAACCTCAACATTTTCAGGTTCACTTCTGGTTAAAATGGTAAAATAAGCGAGGTTGATGGCCCTTATTTCATGCTGTATTTTTAGAGAACACAGACCCACAACTGAAGCTGTCCTCACTGCAAAGTACCTAAAGCGGATACACAGCTCACATTTGTGACACACAAAGAAACATGGTGAAATGACTGGGGAAATAGGAAAATACGGCAGATGCTGTTAAATCAATCTCCATTTTTACAGCTGTAACTAAGGAGTTAGTACTGTGTTATATCTTTATTTACTTGAAGGACCCAACTGCCAACAGCAGTTAAGGAGCTATGAGAACACTTCATTTCTTATGTTGTGCTTCTGTTTGCCTACCTGAGTGACAGACTTTATTGTTTTTGAATTAACACGTAGCTCTGCATGACTCATTTCCATTAACCCTGTATTCGAGGATGATTCTGGGTCCTATTTTTTCTGTCCTACCCTAGGATATTTGTTCCCTCTCTAATTTGTGCTCATTACACACAACCAAATGTGGATCACTTGTCTAGTTTACCTTGAACATAGTAAATT
This sequence comes from Dasyprocta punctata, assembly GCA_004363535.1. NCBI lineage: Eukaryota > Metazoa > Chordata > Mammalia > Rodentia > Dasyproctidae > Dasyprocta > Dasyprocta punctata. The sequence goes on along the minus strand of RJWM01006868.1, from coordinate 59,216 downwards.
TAAACCATACAGCCAAGAATTAGCTAGCAAGATCTAAGTAAAAGAATCTGCAGCCAAAATTTTGGACTGATCTCCTTTAATGATTCCTCTGTAGCTGCTAGTGTTTTTCAAATATTCCATTCACAGGAAGGGATTAGAATGATAGTGTCCCATGGAAGTGTAAGTATCTAGGGTGGCCTTGTCTAAACAGACTTTGTCACATCACATGATGTTTCTGTTGCCTAGAACTTAAAGTTCATGCTCTTTAACCTTGTATCCAAAGCTTCCATCCTAAACTCACCTCCTGCTCTCCACCTCACAAAGCTGTTCCAGCAGACACTTACTGGGCAATCTCCATGCAAGTTAAACTCATTCTGACCTCAGTAGTTTGTTCAGTCAACACCCACACCTGAAATGCTCTCTTCCCTGTTCATCTACCAGAACTCCGTTTCTTCTCTGTTCATGGCCTGACCAGGATCTTCCTCCTCTATGAAGTTTTCCAGGTGACAGTGAGCCCAACCTCCTCTGGGACATCAGAGCACCTACCACTCATCAACACTAGAAAAGCAGCTTTCTGAGGAGCAACACCTGTGGCACGGTCTGGGAAATGTAGACCTCAGCCCCATCTCAGACCACCAGTTTCAAGCTGCTCTATAACAGGTTTCCTTTAGGGTAGTGAATGCATATTAAAGTTAGAAAGTTTCCATTATCGTTCTGTTCTGAGCTTCTTTTGACTCTTCTTCACTGCCTTAGTGGCATATCTTACTTGACTCTATTGAATTATTACATGTTTAAATGTGACATTATATTTTATATTGATACATGTACACTTTTATGGCCTTTCGAAAATTTGTTAGCCAATTAACAAATATAACTTGAGCATCTGTTCAGAAACTTAAAATCTGACACAAATTTTCACCAGCAGGAAAACACGTAAAGGAACACATCATATAGCATTCAAAACACTCTTAGAGAGAGGTGGCAGAAGGGCCATTTCACCTTCTGGCCATTAACATAGGCACCTGAGCTAGGTAAAGGAGGCCCACAGCAAGATCCTGCAAATTACAGACCTGGAACCCCAGCAAAGCTTTGGCAAATAGCACATTCAGCGGCAGAGCTCTGAACCTCACAGAGCCTGCCTCTGTCCTCCAGATTTGTATTTTCAAAACTCATAGGAATTATGGCCTTCAGAGAAAGAAACAGAGGGTGACCACAAAGACTGGCGTTCCTTGATGTCCCAGAGAGAGTGTGAGGGGCTTGGTTATCTGAAGGATGCCAAAGACATTCCTGAGTGAGCTGGGCATGGGGGAGGAACGATGGTGGAGGCACAGGGGAGGCAGTGAGGCTTAGCAACATTCAAGATTAATTGCCCTTTGGGGTGTGTGTGTGTGTGTGTGTGTGTGTGCTTTGAAGATGGGAATGATTTCAAGCATTCTGGAAAGCTGCAAAAATGTCACCTATTGTTAACATATTGTTCCCACCTAGTCTATCAATTGCATGTTCCTTTCTTTTGTCTGTTTCTTCCTCTCTCCCTTTCTCCTCTCTGCCACTATTTGTCTGTTTGTACTATGTCTCTAACTATCTGGTTTTTTAATCATTTAAAAATAAGCTGCACATCATATTCCTTCACCCTTCTATAGTCCAGTGTGGATTTCTAAGAATGTGAACATTCTCTCACATAACAACAGTTGCTATAGCTTGAAACTTCCCAATTTCCACAGCTTTCACATGGTGACTGCATCCATCTTGGCACTGTTTCACCCTCAGGATGACCACTTCCCATTTGATTAATATCTTCAGAGTTGTTTTCCTGTTCTAACCCTGAAGCATTTTTCAGTGTGATTTACTGTTGTGAGTAAAAACTTCAATATTACACCAAGTTTTTCCAATGAGCTCTTGGCTCTGCTGTGTTCCCACATCCCCTTGACCAGACTACACTAATAACTGGATTATGGTAATGCAAAGCCTGGGATAGTCACTAAAAGTTCTCACTTCCTGGGGTCAGTTGAAGCATTTGGTCTGAAATTCATCCCATCCATTATCCTTAGAGAAAAATCAGATAATATATTTGAGAAAAAACAAGGCATTTTTATTACGGGCTGTGTCAGGCTTTTGGCTACAGTTTTGATTATTGTCCCTTAACAACTGCAAGAGATGAAGAACAGAACCAAGAATGGAAAAAGTCACACTCTGAAGTATGCAAGCAACTAGATTGATTTCATGTTAAAATACTAGCATTCAGCCTTTCAAACTGTAAAACTAGTGGTTCCGCTTTATGGCTTGTTTCTAAAATAGTTGAAGACTGGGGATATAGCTCAGTGGTGGTGTACTTACCTAGCACGTAAATGCCTTGGATTCAATCCCCTGTGCCACACACACACACACACGAACACACACACACAAAGGAAAAACTCCATATGTAGTTCAGCTGAACTATAATATAAGTTCCAAAAGAGAAAATGACTAGTAGTCAAAAAGGTCAAATTATGCACATGATTATTAGCAATCTCTTTAAAATTTGAACTGAAAGAAACTATGAAATATTTTCAGTCCCATTAATTTTGTGCCACTTCATAAGATCCAGTGTCATCAGGTCCTCTTAAATGCGCTTTATTTTTTTAATACGAGTATTCAACATTCATAACAGTTTCAAACAAAATGCTTCTAAACTTATTAAATAGATCCATAGTTGATTTTTATTATTTTGAACTATTAGCACTAATTTCTAACTGCAGTCTCAATCACTGATGGAGATTTTGGCCCAGGAGTTAGTTTTTTCAAGCATGTAGTCAGCCCTTAGTGTCTAAATTTATAAGGAAATTAATAGACTTTAAAGAAATAAAGATTCTTCACACTAACATTCCCCACTAGACTACATATAAGATGATTTTATTAAATTAGTTTCCATAAAGCTATAACTGTATTATTAATAAATGTTTAACCAAAGCTTAACTCCTTATCTTCATGGTATTTTCACAATTTGGCCGTTTTTTAACTACACCATTGCTCTTGCTCCAGGCAAGTCAGTACCATCTCTCATCTGGATTCCTGCAAAGGTTACCTGACTTACCTCACTAAATCTTTTCTCAAGAATAAAACCAAATCAGAATTTTCAATACGTAAGTCAGGACTTCTTGTTCTAGCCATTATAGAATACCTGGATTTAATTTACCCTCCTGCTGCAAGCAACCATAAAACTAGATGAAATATGTAGAGTAATAGTTTGTAGTTCAAAATCAATACAAATCTGCCAGGCGTGGTAGCGCATGTTTGTAATCCCAGCACTTGGGAGGCTGAGGTGGGAGGATTGTTGCAAGTTCGAGACCCACTGGGCTACAAAGTGAGCTCAAGATCAGCCTGAACTGCATAGCAAGACCCTGTCTCAAAAAGACCAAAAAAAAAAAAAAAATCAATACGAAGCAACATCAGCCTACAAACCCTGTAAGAACTGGTCCTCACCTTTTCCCCAAAGGCACTTTTCAAAAGGGTTCAGTTTGTTAGACAGAAGAAACCAAGATTAGAGCTCAGAAATGCCACCAGGGTTAGGACTTGGGGAGGGAATGAAGTGGAGGACAAGTAATCAGAGATAAAGGAATCACACAGAAGGGATGCCAAAATAACTTCACGGAAGTTCTCCATGAATGAGGGTTGTATTGCCTGTATGCAAGGAATGATTCCAGGAGGCATAATAAAGAACAGTTTCTGGCAAGTGGAGCAAATATTTCAGAAATGGTAGTCATCTGGCACAGCCAGAGAAGAGAGATTTTGGTGAAAATTCTGCACTGAGGATAGATACACACACACACACACACACACACACACACGCCAAACTCATGAACTTAAAATAAGAATCATGCCAAGGAGTGGAACCATGGTCAATCACTCAGCGAAATACTGAAATTGGCATGCCAGAACAAAGCCCAAAACCAATCTTTGGCATTATCAAGATGATGTATTAGTAATTTTAAATAAGGAAAAGAAAAATGTGCAAAACATCTATGTCTAGCATACAAGCAAAAATTCATGGACAGGTAAAGATGTTAGAAAGTACATTTCATTTTACGGAATTTATTTTAAAAGAGAAAAAGAACATAGAAAAAAATCATTATTTTCCCAGAGGAACAAATTATAAAGATTTTAGCTTATTTCTCAAAAGATAATTATGAGAATGATCATCTTTTAAGAGCTGAAAATGCCACCAGTTTAGTGTCCTACACAAACTAAAAATGTTCTTCAAATTTAAAGTGAATCATAGATATTTCAAGATAAATGAAAGCTAAGCAAATTCAAAACCAGCAGACAGGAATTTCTTCAGGGTGAAGGAAAATCTTTCCTTCCTTCTCGGTTTCAGCCCCTCTGTCCTTCCCTCCAATTACCTCCCAAATAAACTACCTGCATCAAGGCTTCATTGTGTACTGTGCTTTCAGAGGAACCAAGACTACATAACCATCCTCAAAAGCATAACTACATCTTTATCATCAGTCAAACATGCTTTGTTTCTGGTAGTGAATACAGACAGTCCTCAATCCCATAGTAGGTTTTTTATGGAAGTCAAACTTAGGTACATAAAACCTGGTTTTCCTAAGAAACAAGGCATTGTTCTCTTTCTTGATTTCAAGGGACAGGTGCCCAGTTTTCCCCATAGAAAGTATTTTAAATAAAAATTATAGAACTGACCAAAAACTAAAGCATAAAATTTTGTTTAACATGTTAGCTTCTCAAACTGTAATAAAAAAATTTCTATTTTTGCAACTGCTGACTTCATTTTATTCAACATATTAGAACAAAAGTATGTGTGGAAATTCTGACAGACAATCCATGAGGAAATGCCAAACCATTTTAAAGGCACTTGAAAAGCCAATTCAGGAATGCTAGGTTTCCTGTTCTTATACTTTTTTCTTTTATTTCTTAAAAAGTTTTCATATGGTAACACAGGCTGGGAATCAGATGTTAAATTTACTGTTACATTCGATGTTGTAAAAAAAAAGTCCTCAAAATCATCTATGGTTAGCCTGTTGTAACGCCGATAAGTGGTAACAGATTGTATCTAGCAAAGCATCTTTGATTTAGATCAGTGCAATAAATTGGGGGTAATGACATGAAGTCGCAGTGTGGCACAGGCTACTGCAAGCAAACACTAAGAACATCTGAACATTTTTAACTATAGACGTTTCACAAGATATAATGTTATCCAAAAAGAGGGTAAGTGTTGATGGTACAACTATTAAAGGAACAGTGAAAGACAAGTTCTTCTTTTGCTGAATATTTCAACATGGATAGGCTTACTTCACCTGGAATAGAGGGAAATAAGTCCCTTTCTCAAGTTAGGATGTCAGGATTTAATTTTTGCCTCCTCTATTTCCTCATTGTGTCACCTTGGGCGATTTGCTTTACCTCTCTAAACCTCAGAGATTTTTTATTATATGAAAAGTTGGTATAATACTACTACTAGGCTGGGGGTACAGCTCAGTGGTGGAGCACTTGCCTAGCATGTGTGATTCTATATTCAATCCCCAAAACCACAAAATAAATAACTAAAACAAAATAATTAAAATGTGTTTTTAAAGGGGAGGCTGGGAATTAAGCTCTGTTGTAGAGTGCTTGCCTGATGTATGGAAGGTCTTTGGTTCAATCCCAGCAATGCAAAATAAAATGAACATATATAGTACCAACTTCACAGAGTCACTGTGAAGATTAAATAATAATTTATGAGAAGAATTCAACACAGTGCTGCCACATAGAAAATGCTTAGTAAATGTTAATTGGCACTGCTATCCTCCTCCTCCTGTTTGTTCCAATAGACTCTATGAACTTGTTTATCTTTTTGACACATTTAACTCCTTTTTTTTTTTTTATAAGGTTTGCATCTTACCATCTGGAGCAATGTTTCTCAAGCCCTTTAACCTCATTTTTGTGGGCAAAATCTCCCCACAGTATATTCCATTTTCTGATATGCTACCATCAGTATAATTGAAAATCTTCACAGCTGAGTAGTTGGTTTGCGTTTTTATTTGGCTCTATTTTCTCTAGCAAGTATTAGGAAATATGTTTATATTTTTGCTCCTCCAGACTACACACCAGAAATCTCATATCATATTGTGTCTATCACAGTACTTTTCTTCCCCAACCATTGCCTCTTCCCTCCTATCCTCAGGGAGTATCCTAGACATGAAAACAAGTGTATGTAGTAAAAGAATGAAGGAGGGTATAACAGGTTCAGGTTGGAATGGAAGGCAGATATCCTTCCTGGTAGTCCTTCTGCTTTCTAACTCTCCCAGTTCCTTACCAGAGAATCTTTCACTGGTCAGTCTTTCCACTCACTTAATACCCCAGCCTGGGTCCTCCAACATTGTCATCTTCCCCATTAAAAGTCTCATTAGCTCAAAACTAAGATTTTAATTGATTACTATCTTAAAAATAAAGAATCGCTCTGGTTCTAAAAAGAACAAATGACTACTGACTCAAGGTATTAGCTCACTCTAACTTCCACATTGCCATTCCTCCCTCTTAGTTACTCAATAAAAGTGTGAAGAGAGAGTATCAAAATTTTCTAGTGTCTTCTAGGGCCTAGAGACTCTACATTAAAATCTTGAACTAGTTGTCCCTAAGGGCTACATTCCCAAAAATGGAATTAAGTGTGACTGGCTCATGTGTATGCGTATTTGGGGTGGATGAGAGTAGGGAGGTTTGCCTAGATGTGAACAATTGCCCCTTACATAGCTCTTTGGAAAGTATGAATTTTTTGCATATTAAGTGGTCTTAGTGTAGGCCATATCTATGAAGAGAAAATTTCAAATCTGATATATGTATGCTGAGGTCTATAAATGGTCCTTTGCAAATATATAAGTATCCTTTTTACAGTAAGTAGCTTATGTACAGCAAAGACATAATTTTAAATGAAATGTAGGAGTATGGAATGATTATGAAGTTCCAAGGTAGGTTCTTATACTGCTGGCATCTTTGAGAAATAAAGCTTAATCCAAGATGATTTGAGAAGATGAATCAGAGGTTTAGGAACACTACACAAATACTTCTGCTGTCTAAAGCTAAATTGCTTTTGGGCATTCCTCCATCTGTAAAGAGGCAGGAGACAAGATTAATGTTTGTTTGGCATTCTAGCCATTAGGTTTAAAGTTTAGTCTTCAGTGAGGAAAGGGAATCACTTGTAATTTCAAAAAGTGAGGGACAAAAAGCCTTCAGCTAAGGAAGGAAAAGTTTAAACTAGATATTAGGAAAAAGAATGTTCTCATGAACAAGAGCCATAGAGTATTAGAGTAGGTCCCCAGGAGAGGTCAAAGGAGCTTCTGAGCAAAAAAGAATGGTCTCATTAAGATGTTATAGGAGTGTAAGCAATAACTTGAAAAATGCAAGTGGAGGCGAGACCTTTTCTGATTCTGTGACCTACTAGGGCAGAAGACTAGCCCACTCGATAGCAAGCCATGTTCAAGGAAATAGGCAAGAAGAATTTCTGGAAAAATGACACTCTATTGACCAAAACCATACAGACTAAAGAATCTCCTACCACCTACTGACATCTAAACACTCTTTCAGAAATACCACACTAAGATAAGTATTTAAAGCCAGTGATGAAGGAGTTAAAGATGATCACAGAAACCCAGAATTTCAGAGCACTTCAAATGAATTATCCGATGTGTTTTTAATTCTCTGAAGCTTGATAGCAGAAAAATATGTTATGAACTAGCAGGTCACTTCATAGGAAGGCCAAGGGTCAGGCATGTATGACATATAACTAGATCAGCTTTTCAAGTAATAGGAAAGTTGTCAAGAAAGGCATCTGAAGTACCAGTTTATAGTCATAAAGAAACATACTGTTTTCCTAACATTTGATGACCCACACAGGAAGGGCTCAAGGGGTCTACTAGGGTATTCCCCACCTCTTCCTTCTGTGACCCTAACACTTTCCAGTGGGGCCCCTATCCCCCACTCTCTCTTGCTTTCTCCTCTTCCTTACAAGTTTCAGTTTCCAAAAGTAATGCATGAGAAGACTTGACTGACCTTAACAGATAGCAAGAGGTTAATTTTGATTAACATGGGTCTCACTTTAACTTGGCCTTGAACACTCAGCAAAAACGTATAACAAAAAACACTAAAATAATAGTAATACAGTCTCAACATAAAAAGGGGACTCCAATCAGTGAACCCTGCTGACAGTTTCTGGCCACAGGAAGATCTAGGAGCCAGCTGTTTACAATTGCTACTTCAATTCCTTAAAAAGTGGACATTCTCCTTCTCCAATCTGCCTTTCCATTCTGGTACTCATATTTTAGTCACACATGTTTTAATCTCTTGGTAAAGTTTGTTTATTCTCACCTAGAGACCACCAGACTCCCAAGAATCGTGCAGATGGAGCCAACAATAAAAATACCTGGGATCCATTGCCCCTACTTAAAATCTTCTTGAGAGGGCATATGCACCATGTTTCATACAACATAATGTACTTTTATTCCAAATAATCATGATAATGTAACTTCAACTCTGCGGGAGACAAACAGAGGTCTAGGGACCACCAATGTCTCGGGACCACCTACAGAGTTCATAGGATTCATGGAAATGCACTATCGTATCTTGGAGTCTTCCCTTTGTAGTGTCTGTTCTCCTCTTTCTACTCTTTATTATCGCCATGCCTAATCAGTCTGTTTCAAAGATTTCTCATCAACAGAATCGCAGCCATTTCACAGGTGGTTGCTAAAGGCCGTATCAGTATGGTCCTCCTTCAGTTCAGGAAAAAAACACTACCACCATCACCCCTAATCAGCCGGAAGCAATTAAAAAACAAATGCGCTACCAATTTTTTTTAGCTAACCATAAAGTATGGAATGAAGGAATCTGATCATCACCATCCTGGTCTGAGCAGAGGCCACTTTAAATCCCTTCCCCCTGCTGTGCTTTGTACACCAGCCGCAGAGTTATCATCATGGGTTGATAAGGTCCAATAAGCACAGCTACACCCTGTAATTCCCAATCATGATTCAGCCTTGCTCTTGACAAACAACACACAACTCCTTGTATGTCCTCAATTCTGGCCCAGGCAGATAGGCACACTCCTTTGTACTGAACTCCCCCACCCCACCCCCACAAAGTCCCATTGGCACATCAGGCCATTCCTGATTCAGTGTGAGAGAAGATCTGAGAGTTATATGAATATCAAGAGGCTAAGATCATTTGAATTCATCTCAATAGCTAGTTACCATACTCAAATGTAGGCACTAGGCTGGTAACACTTCTGTAAGTTAATCACTGAGTCCCAAATCTATGTTAGTCACCTGGTTATTTCACACTCCAGCATTGTAGCTCTTTCTTCTTGTTGGTCTTGAGAAATCACATCTTCTCTTCCTTGGTTTCAAGTATGACTTATCAGCTTCACAATGAAAATGACTATTTCTACTATTTGATGATTCTAACCTTCACAGTATTAGGTCAATCCCCCATTTGAATTTATTCAGTAAACAAGCATTCGCTAAGTGCTTACTGTGCACCAGGCATCCAATGCTGAACATGACAAGTAATTAGTTAACAGAACATAACCTGGAGTATTTTGACTCATATGCCTCCAAAATGTTCTTCAGTGAAAAATAAGTTGTTGACAGTCAACCCAGATCACTTTTGCAACCACTGCTGAATGTTCCCACAATATAAATTAAGTCATTATTCTTCTCTGATTTTCAGATTCTCTAAACAGTTCTCTTTACTCTCCATTTCTAGTCCCATCTCTAATCACTAGGAGACACAAAGCATTGTTACCACTTGCTAATCAAGAAACTAGTATTTATGAAGTTTATATGTTCTTGTTCAGAAAAGAAGGTGGAATTTCTTATTTGAGTTTGGAGAGGAGAGGAGATATCTTCCCCAAAAGCTGTTGCCATCCAAATGTTGGGGCGAATTTCAGAAAAGGAAGCAGGGCATACAGACACCAATTCCATTTCTATACACAGAACAATACATAGCACCCAAGGGGGAAAATAGAGTTGCTTATCTTACATATTTTCCCTTTCAAAGTCATACACAAGAACACACACATTTAATTTTTGCTAACTCCCTCAGGGTTCATTACATGCACTGAATTTGTTTGAAAACTCCTATCAGTAGAATAAATCGTCCCCATCTATGTTACGTGGCAGCTTGATGCTTCTGCCAGAGTTGTGTTGTAAATGGAAATTCCAGGTAACATGAATAAGCTTAGAAAACTTAATTTCTTTCAAATGTCCTTCTTGGCTTACACCATTTCATCCAAGTACAGCATTCTTTAAATCATTTCCAGTTCTTCAGATCAAACAGGCTGGACTAATACTATCTGGGGGGTTTGGCTCCATTCCAACAGATCTGCTTTACCAAACTATTTGTTAAAGTTCCTAGATTCCTTCGATTCAGTGAGGCGCAAACATCACATGGTATAAATTTCTACCCTCTGCACCAAGTCCTAGACATGTTACGGGAGCAACTTACCTCAATCACGCGTGATCTTTTCAAATGTACTTTTTTATATTGAAAACTGAACGTCTCACAAGGTAACAGAGCTCTTCAAAAATTCTGTCTCTAGGAAGCACATAAAATAAGAGTGTCTCCCCCCACCACCTGCATTTCATGTCTTAAGGCAGTGGTGGTGAACCTACGGCATGCATGCCACAGCGGACTCTGCATCACTGAAACTTCTAAAAGGTTCATCACCCTGTCCTAGGCGTGAAAATATTGAAGGAACGGTGGGGAACAAAGAAATATACCACTTGTTAAATTTTTTCATGTAAAGCCAACCGATAATCATTCAATAACCACTCACAAGTATCAAGTGTATGAGAGGTTTTTGATGTACGCAGTTAGCTATGCGCTTATAGAAAAATGTCTCAGAATTCTGAAAGGTCCCATCCTCTTCCTTCATTGAATAATTTTCAACATCTTTGAGAGAAGTAAAAATGGAGCCAAGACTATAGGCCTGATCTCTGTTCACACCAGTTAATTTTCCTGGTCCATAGCCAAAACTGAGCCCACATTGGTCACATTAAAAGTACCATTTGGCCCTTCCCCTGCGCCTGGATGACTTCAGCAGCTGAGGGGAGCCTTGGTTGCCCTTCCCCTGTACCTCAGCAGCCAAGGGGATCATTGACCACCCTTCCCTCACACCCAGATGACTTCAGCAGCTGACGGGATCCTCGGCCACCCTTCCCCTGTACCCAGATGACCTCCGCAGCCGAGGGGAGACTCACCTGCCCTTCCCCTGCACCTGAAGGACCACAGCAGTCAATGGGCTTGTAGATCACCTTTCCCCCCACCCAAATAACCTCAGCAGCCCACTGACCATCAGTGACCCCTTCCACCACCTGCAGTACCTTGGTGGGCTGGTGGGAGTTTCAGCCAACCCTACCTCTATGCAGAGAACCTCAGCAGGCCTGGGACAGTGTGGTGAGTTTTCCCCTCAAGTAGAGGACCTCAGTGGGTCAACAGGAGCCTCAGCAAACCATCCTCCCAACTGTAGGACCTTGGCAAGCCAGCAAGAGTGTGGGTAAGTTCCTTTTCCATACAAAGAACTCTGAGTGGGTTGGCGAGGGTACCGACGAGGCCTTCCCCCACCCGGAGGAAATGGAAAGGACCTAAGAGACCCCCAGTGACACATCAGAGTCCCAGCTGAGGCACAACTATAGACAGGCAGATCTGGCAGCCTGGGGCAGCCTGGACCCACAGCAACAGTAGGAGATAAGTGTTGGCTTACATCAATACTCCCAGGTTAGCCAACCTAGGAAGAATATAGGACTCACCCAACAGGTACTGCAGGAGGAATTCAGGCAACTGGCCCTTATCCTACTCTATAAGATCCAGCACTTGGGTGAATGTCAGCCACACAGTAGGACCCCTAAAGCACACACAACAGACAGTTGAGACTAGGAAGATTGAAAAAATAAAAATATTAACTCAAGTTGTGAAAATGACAAAACCAAAAAGCAAAATGCAATCTCAAACACCCTGTCCATCAGGAACAAATACAGGAAACATTGAAATAGAGGACTTTGGAAGTCATATGCCTGAAATTTCTGAAAAGATAGCAAGTGAAACAAAGAAACAGATCCATGAGTCTATAGAGGAAATCAGATTACAAATAATCTCTCAGGTAAAGAAAGAAATGATAGCCTTAATAAAAGAGTTGCTCAGCATAGCTAGAGAAGACATAGATAAAAAAAAAATGTACAAGAGCATGGTAAAATGATTGAAACCATGAACAACCAATATAGGAAAGAGTAGAATGCATGAAACAAATTCAATGAGACATCCAGGAAATGAGAAATTCTGTTGCAAGCTGGTTAAACTACTTGAATGAAACTGAAGATAGACTTTCAGACCTTGAAGATAGGATTGCAGCTAGTGATCACAAAAGGAAAGAACTTTAAAAATAACAAGGGAGCCAGGCATGGTGGCACATGCCTTTAATCCCAGCACTTGGGAGGCTGAGGTTCAAGGCCAGTTTGGGCTACAATGCGAGCACTAGGCTGGCCTGAGCTACATAGTGCAACCCTGCCTCAAAAAACTAGGGCCAGGAGTTTGGCTCAGTGGTTTAAGCACCTGTCTGGCAGGCACTAGGTTGTGAGTTTGATCCCTGGTGCCACAAAAATAAATAAATAAATAAAAATAAAAATAACAAGGGAATAGCCGGGCATGGTGGCGCATGCCTTTAATCTCAGCACTCAGGAGGCTAAGGTAGGAGGAGCATTGTGAGTTCGAGGCAAGCTTGGGCTACAACACAAGCACAAGGCCAGCCTGAGCTACACAGTGTGACTCTGCCTCAAAAAACCAGGGCCGGGAGTTTGGCTCAGCAGCTTACACTCCTGTCAGGCAGGCGCGAGGTTGTGAGTTCAATCCCTGGTGCCGCAAAAAATAAAAATTAAAATTAAAAAAATAAATAAATAACAAGGGATCATGAAATAGCAATTCAACAGCTTCAAAATGATGCAAAGAAAAACAATATAAGACTGATAGGAGTCAATGAAAATGCAGGTGTCAACACAAATGACATAAAAAATACTACTTGCAAAAGAAATAGAAAATTTCTCAAACATGGAAAAAGAATCTGATATACAGATAAGTGAGGCATATAGAACTCCAAACAGTAATAAGCAAAATAAGTCTACACCCAGACAAATAATAATCAAGATGCCTGAAATTCAGCATAAAAACAATACTAAAAGCTGTTAGAGAAGACACAACTCACCTATCAGGGAAATCCCATTAGAATCACAGACTTCTCAACACAAACCCTCAAGTCAAGACAAGCTTAGAGTGAAGTAGTTCAAGCTGTGAAAGAAAACAACTTGCAGCCCAGATTGATGTGCTCTGCAAAACTTTGTTTGAAAATTAATGGAGAAATAAAATACTTCCATGATAAAGAACAATTGAAGAAATCCAGGTCCACCAAACCAACCCTAGAAAGAGTACTGAAAGACATACTAGAGAGAGACAAAAATGACTACAACTCCCAGAAGAAAAACAGAAAGAAACCCCAGGGAAAGCAAGCAATTAAACAAAGGAGAAAAGCAGGGAACCAACAACAGGAAAATAACATGACAAAATTAAGCCAGTACATATCAGTTATAACCATCAATGTAAATGGCCTCAATTCACCAATTAAAAGAAATAGGCTAACAGAATGGATCAAGAAGCAGGATCCAACAATATGCTGTATACAAGAAACAGATGTGATTCAAAAGGAAACTCATAGACATAAAGACAAAGGATGGAAAACAATACTTCAGGTGACAAGAACCCAGAAAAAAACAGGGGTAGCTGTTCTTTGTGCAGACAATGTGAACTTCAAACCAAAAATGATCAAAAGAGATAAAGAAGGTCACTATATACCTGTTAGGGGAAAAATTCAAGAGGAAGAACAAATAATCATAAATATATATGCACCAAATGCAGGAGCACCCAACAATATATGACAAATACTAATAGACATGAAAAACCAGATACTCAATAACACAATTGTAACAGGGGACATTAATACCCCATTGCCACAAAGAGATAGATCAACTAGACAAAAAGTCAGTAAAGAAATAACAGAACTCAATCAAACCTGTGAACAAATGAGCTAAATGTTTACAGTGTTCTACCCAACAACATCAGAATACACATTCTTTTCAGCTGCACGTGGGACATTCTCTAAAATAGACCATATATTAGCCCATAGAATATGCTTAAGTAAATGCAAAGGGATTGAAATTATCCTATGCATATTGTCTGACCATAGTGCACTGAAATTGGAAATTAATGGCAAAATAAGCTGTAAAACCTACATAAACACATGGAAATTAAATAACACCCTCCTGGGGCTGGGGGTTTGGCTCAGTGACTTAAGCACCTGTCTGACAGGCGCGAGGTTGTGAGTTCAATCCCTGGTGCTGCAAAAAAAAAAAAAAACACCCTCCTGAACAACCAATGGGTTACAGATGAAATTAAAAAAGAAATTAAACAATATCTACAATTCAATGAAAATGCAGACACAACATACTGAAGCCTGTGGGACACAATGAAAGCAATCCTAACAGGGAAATATATAGCAATGAATTCTCACATCAGGGAAACAGAACGAGCACAAATAAACAACCTACTTCTGCACCTCACGCTTCTAGAAAAAGAAGAGCAAGTCAAGCCCAAAGCTCATAGAAGACAGGAAATTATAAAGATCAGAGCAGAAATTAACACAATTAAGACTAGGAAAACAATACAAAGAATTAATGAATCAAAGAGTCAGTTCTTTAAAAGAATAAGCAAAATTGATAAACCCCTAGCCAACCTTACCAAGAAAAAGAAAGAAAAAACTCAAATTCATGAAATAAGGAATGAAAAGGGTGAAATTACTACAGATCCTGTGGAAATTCAGAAGATTATGAATACCTACATTGAGAACCTTTACTCACATAGGTTGGAAAACACAGAAGAAATGGACAGATTCCTAGAAACATATGAATTACCAAAGCTTAATCAAGAAGATATAAAAATTTTGAATAACCCAATGTCAGTTACTGAAATTGAAAATATGATTAAAAACTTACCAACAAAGAAAAGCCCAGGTCCTAATGGATTCACAGCTGAATTCTACAAGAAATTTAGAGAAGATTTAATGCCAGTATTCCTCAAACTCTTTAATGAAATTGAAAAAAGAAGCAATTCTCCCTAACTTATTCCTAGAGGCAAGTATTGCTCTGATACAAAAACCAGAGAAAGACCCAATCAAAAAGGGGAATGATAGGCCAATCTCCCTAATGAGCATCAATGCAAAATTTCTCAATAATATACTAGCA
Organism: Dasyprocta punctata; assembly: GCA_004363535.1. Taxonomy (NCBI): domain Eukaryota; kingdom Metazoa; phylum Chordata; class Mammalia; order Rodentia; family Dasyproctidae; genus Dasyprocta; species Dasyprocta punctata. The sequence goes on along the minus strand of RJWM01006868.1, from coordinate 43,935 downwards.
AATAGAATGCAGCAAATCATCAAGAAGATTATACATCATGACCAAGTGGGATTTATTCCAGGAATGCAGGGATGGTTCAACATATACAAATCAACAAATGTAATATACCACATTAACAGAGCCAAAGACAAAAATCAAAAAATCATTTCAATAGATGCAGAAAAAGTTTTTGATAAAGTCCAACACTTGTTCATGATAAAAACCCTACAGAAAATTGGAATAGATGGTCTCTATCTCAATCTGATAAAAGCCATCTATGACAATCCAACAGTCAACATCATACTAAATGGACAAAAATTGAAAGCTTTCACTCTAAAATCAGGAACAAGACAGGGATGTCCACTATCACCACTCCTATTCAATATAGTTCTGGAAACTTTAGCCAGAACAATTAGACAAATGAGAGAAATAAAAGGAATAAGGACACAAAAGAAAGAAGTTAAACTATCACTGTTTGCAGATGACATGATACTCTATATAGAAGATCCCAAAAACTCCATCAAAAGACTACTACAATTAATAAGCAAATTCAACAATATAGCTGAATACAAAGACAACACTTGTTGTAGTGTGGTCAAATGGCCTCCACTTAAGCCGCATGTAATCATGGACAGAGCTGAGTTTGGCGTTCGTGATTGGCATGTTGTCTAGTGCTGGGATTGGCAATATGAGTGTTGCACCTGCCCAGGGGTGGATCCGGCATCCAGTGTAAGGGCAGGGAAGAAGGTGTGTCTTTCTTCTCTCACCAGTTTGCAGCTTGCTGTTTGGTGGCCACCATGAATGGCTGCCCTGCCACGCTGCCCTGCCTTGCAGCCAGCTGAATGTGGACTGAAACCTCCAAGCACTGTAAGAAATAAACCTTTCCTTCCCGAATATTCGGCATCAGGTATTCTGTCTCAGCAATGAGAGAAAAGTAACTAAGATAGCACTCAAAAATCAGTAGCGTTCCTGTACAGAAACAACAAGCTCACTGAGAAAGAAATTATGGAAATGACACCTTTCACAATAGCATCCAAAAAATGAAATCCTTAGGAATCAACTAATAAAGGATGTAAAAGACCTATACATTGAAAACTATGCACACTTCTCAGATGAAGAAATAGGAATGACAAATAAATACATGAAGGAATTTTCAACATCACCAGTCATTGGAGAAATACAAATTAAAACAATGCTGGGATTCTCACTCCAGAAAGAATGGCTGCCATCAAGAAATTAACCAATAATGAATGTTAGCAGGGTTGTGGAGGAAAAGGAATGCTTCTCCACCGTTGGTGGGAGTGTAGGCTGGTACAGCCTCTGTGGAAATCAGTGTGGAGTGCCCTCAAAACACTAGGATTGGAAGTCCCATTCAATCCAGGTATTCCCCTTCTGAGTTTTTCCCAGAAAAATTGAAAACATCATGCTACCGCAATACATGTGCACCTATGTTTATAGCAGCAGAATTTGTAATAGCTAAATCTTAGAAATAACCCAAATGCCTATCAACCGCAGAATGGAGAAAAAAGATGCAATACTTTTATACAATGGAATATTACTCAGTTATAAAGAAGGATAATCTTGAGGCTTTTATAGGGAAATGGAGGCAACTTGAGACCATACGCATAAATGAAATAAGTCAAACTCACATTTGTAAATATCATATTGTCTCCCTAGAGTAAAAGGAAAAACTGAAAGGTTAATAAGATCCAAAATATACAATAGATGTTGTGATAATGAAAGGGAAGACCAGGATGTGATCCCTACCTAGAAACCAGCACCATGTGCTGGCTGCTGCTGGAGTGGAGACGGCCACACCCAAGCCTCGCTCTGTGAGTACGCACCATTTGCAGACTGGCGGGGGTGAGGGGGGAAGAGATCAAGACCTCACCAGGAAGCTATCCCTGCCAGGAAACTATATTATTTTCATTGGTTTTTTTTTTTGGGGGGGGGGGTTGGGTTTTATTCTCTTTTGTTTTGCTTGATTGTGCTAAATCTGATGACATGAGCAGTTATTTGAAAGATAGCAAGACATATTATGGTACCCATTTTTAATTTACTACTGGCTTGTTTTGAAGTCCTTTATTGTAATCACTGTTTTAGTTTTATTGTTTCTATTCTATTCTGTTCTGTTCCATTTTAACTGTGTCTGAAAGTGTCTGCAGCTATTTTGAAGACAACAAAAGGTATTATGGTAACTATTGTTCGTTTTGTAAGGTTTTGAAGTCCTATATCACTTATGCTGGTTTGTTTTTGATTGGTTTCATTCTGTTTTATTTTCCTTAGTTTTATCCTCCTTAAAATTAAAAAAATAGAAAGGGAAAACAAGTGCTCAAAAGGAAAGAACAACTTGGACAGGGGAAAGGAGAGAAGGAAGAAGGGAAAAGATTATAGGTATATAGGTACACACACACACACACATATATATGTACGTATATATATATAAGATAGATAGCTATACTACTAATCTCTACTAGTTCATCCTAGGCAACAGTTTGTGCTTTCATTGTTTGTTTGGTCACTTTTTGTGCCTAAATCTTGTAACTTGAACAACTATTTCTAAGATAACTATGCAAAATATTAATTAGTGTTAATATCCAACTTTTTTTGAAATTTTGTATCATTTCTATCCTTTTTTCTGTTTTGCCTTTGAAAATAAAAAATAAAGGAAAGAGAACTTGAAAAAGTAAATAAATAAAAAATAAAAGCAATATTCTCTCAACACATACTTTATGTACAGACAAGAATTTTTATGCACTTGTTTTTGGTCTTAACTTTGTACTTAATGAAAGAATGAATAGGTAAAATAATAAATAACCATGACTGGATAAATCTCTCAGAACATTCTGGTGGAAAGAAAGAAATGTGACAGACATTTTCATGGAAGACAGTTCATTCTATGTACCTATGCATCTTTGGTACCAGGCATTTTCATAGAGGGTTGATTTAACCCTCAAAACTCTGGAAAGAAGTTTGTGCTTACCCTTCTAAAGCTCAGAATCACAAAATGACCTACTTATCTGTGATCATGTGTATGGTAAATTCAGTGTTAGATTCTACCTCTTTACTTCTCTCAAAGCTTAGGAGGGGGGAGAAGGCTACAGTTAATACCTAAAAACAATCTGATTTGAATATAAAAGGGAGCCAATGTAGTGAGTTCTCAGCAGAGGAAATTTTAGTTCAGTGACATTTTATTGTCAAATGATATTAATAGTAACAAGCATATTACTAACTAATGTGTTGGTTATTTTATTGAAATATATAAATGCATTGCATAAATTACTAACTTATATAATAGAATTATTCTATTAAATATGACCACTTGGTCAGTTGAAATCAATTTAGAGAAGATATTCATTAAATATACTTACTTACCTTAAGCATTTATTTTTAACTGAAATATAATAAATGTTTATTCACACTATTTTTCATGTCTGCCTGAAGTCTTTGTTAAAGTACAAGTTCCTATACACTAGCAATTAGCAATCTTAAACAGAAATTAAGAAAACAATTCTATTTACAATAAAGTCAAAAAGAATAGGTATTCAGGAATAAGTTTAACCAGGTTAGTTTGCAACTTGTACACTGAAACTACGAAACAAAGCTGAAAGATATGAAAGAAGACTCAAATCAATGGGAAAACATCCCATGTCCATAGATTGGAATATTTCATACTATTAACATGGCAGTACTCCCCAAGGCAACCTGCAAATTAAGCATAATTTCTACCAAAAATTCTCCCTTTTTGTAGAAAGGGAAATTTTGATTTAGAATTGCAAGGTACCCTTAGCAACCAAAATAATCTTTAAAAAGCTGAAGTTTGAATATATACACCTCTCAATTTAAAATTTGTTATAAAATTATATGAAATATAAAGAGTAAATGAAAGAGAGACAATAGGAAACAGAGGGGTAGAACTCTTGCAAGTGTGAAGAGAATCTATAGATAGAGGGAAAGAGGCTGGAGGAGGGAGGGAAAGAGGGATGTAAAAATAATTACATGTGTTATGCACTTGTACCAACTCCCCACAGTGAATGTAATCATTATGTACTGCACACATGTACTAATAAAAATAAAAATTAAAAAGCTACATTAAGCAAATAGCATGGCACCAGCATAAAGATAAAAAAAATTGTAGCTCATTGAGACAGAATTTAGAGTTCAAGAAACCCAAACATCTATGGTCAGTTGATTTTCAACAAGTATGACAAACTAAGCAACAATGAAAGAGGTCTCTTTTATAAATGGTACTAGGGCAATGGGATATCCACATGACAAAAGAATGAAGTTGAACCCATTCCTCAAACTATAAACACTGTCATGGAATGAATGTCCCCTATAGTTCCTATGTTGAAAATCTAAATCCAAAGTAATGATATTTAGAGATAGATCATTTGGTAAGTAATTAGAGCTAAGTGAAGTCACATCAGTAGGGTCATGAGGGTGGGATTAGTGTCCTTATAAGGGAAGATCTGAACAAGTTGCCATCCCTCTCCTCCTTCTCCCCTTCCCCTTCTGTATTGGTTTGTTCAGTGTCCCCTGAAGGCCTCATGTAATTTGGACGGGGCTCGTGATTGGTTTGTTGTCTAGTGCTGGGATTGGCAATGTGAGTGCTGCACCTGCCTAGGGGTGGAGCCAACATACAGTGTAAGGGCGGGTCTTTTGTTTGCTCTCTCTTGCCAGGTTCTGGTGCCTTGCTGTTTGGTGGCCACCAGGAATGGCTGCCCCACCATGCCCTGCTGCCTTGGAGCCAACTAAGTCTGGGCTGTAACCCCCAAGAACTGTAAGAAATAAACCTTTCCTTCCCTAACTTTGGGCCTCAGGTATTTTGGCTCAGCAACGAGTGAAAAGTAACTAAGACATCCTCCTCTTTCCCCTCTTCTTCTTCCTCCCCTTTTCTCCTCCTCCCACACTCCCTCTTCTGAAGACAGTAAGAAGGCAACCAAATGCAAGCCAGGAAAAGAACTCTAGCAAAAAACTAACCATGCTAGAACCTTAGTGTTAGATTTTCTAGCTTCCAAAATTATGAAAAATAAATTTCTGTTATTTAAATCACAGGTCTATTGTTATGGCAAACTGAGCAGATGAATATAAACATTAACTCAAAATGGATCAATGACTAAAACATAAGAGCTAAAACTGTAATATTCTTGAAATAAAGTATAGGGGTAAATCATCATGACCTTGGATTTAACAATTATTTCTTAGATATGACAATAAAAATACAAAAAAAACCAGATAAATTGAACAACAAAATTAAAGTGATCTGTTTATCAAAGGACACTATCAAAATAAAAAGAAATTCTACAGAAAAAACAAAAATACAAATAATACATTTGAAAAAGGACAAGTATTTATAATGCATAAAATGTGAATTTACTCATTAGATTCCCATACAGCATTCTTGAACGTACCTTCCTTCCAATATATCATCTGCAATTTCTTGTTTCAGCTCTTTAAAATGAAACTACAAATATAGATTTCTTTCTTTTTAACATGCTTAAGGAAATACAAAGGAACTGAAATCATCCCATGCATATTATTTTTTCTAGCATTTTTTTATTATATAACAAAAAAGAATGTATAGAACATTAGAAAAATATTGGCAAGAAATACAAATGTTATGAATCCCATATTATTTTTAAAAGAACAACTCACAGTAAAAATGAAATCTGAAAATGATTCTGTGAAAACTACTTTTCACTCAAAATCCTTTCTCTTTAACTATCTTAACTAATTTTTTATATATATACAAACATATACATAGTTTTTGTTTCAGTTTGTCACACAAGTGCAACAATGTGATGGTTACATATGTGTCACTTATTCATTCCACTGATAAGTGTGTTCTCAAGGCGCATCCATTTAAGTATGAAAGTGTCTAGTTTATCATTCTTTATAGCTGAGTAGTATTCAATTATGTAGAAATACCACATCTTTTTTGCCCATTCCTCAGTCGAGGGACATTTAGGTTGTTTCCAAGATCTGGCTATTATGAGCTGTGCAGCTATAAACATTGGTGCACATATATTGCTATGGTATGATGTTTTTAGTTCTTTTGGGAAGATACCCAGAGGGGGAATAGCAGGGTCAAATGGGACCTCCAATCCTAGCTTTTAGAAGAATCTCCACACTGACACAGTGGTTGCACCAGCCTGCATTCCCACCAACAGTGGAGAAGCGTTCCTTTTTGTCCACAGCCCCTCCAGCATTCGTTATCAGTTGACTTCTTAATACTAACCATTCGTTCTGGGGTGAGGTGGAATCTCAGTGTTGTTTTCATTTGCATATCTTGAATGATGAATGCTGTTGAACATTTTTTCACATATTTATTTGCTGTTTGTACTTCTTCATCTGAAAAGTGTGTACTCAACAAGTGCAGATTTCTTACACAGCCTTAGAAGTTTTCGATCTTCGACAAGTCACCTTGTCCACGTTGATTTAATAGAATTTATCTGACAAGTTCATTTACATCTACTTTTTTCCATTTAGTAATTTTGTTTTCACCTTCCTAATTCATCAATTTAGACATTACCTAACTTGTGTCATTTCAATGGCATTTACAGTCAAACTAAGTTGGCTGCTTGGCAGACATCAGAAAGAAGTGAGCCTGCTGGCCTTGAGCATTCATGAGCCTTGGCCTCAGACTCTGTACCTCACCTGGAGAATGAGAAGGGGCAGAGGTTAGCACAGCAAAACAGATACATTAATTGGTTCACACAGCTTTGTGTGTGTGTGTGTGTGTGTGTGTGTGTGTGTGTGTTGTGTGTAGTATACTGTGTATAAGCGTATTTTTATTGCTAATGAATATTTTAATATTTTAAATAAACTAACTTTTGAAAAATGAAACTTACTTTCAAATCACAAGGGTAGCAGCACAAGCTGGTATGATTTGGCTAATTGTCAGAGCATGACTGAAGAATAAATGTTCACAGGACTCAACAGACTTTGACGCTAGTTTAAGGGATGCCTAAGAACAAACGAGATCATGCTTAGGCAATCCAGAGCCAAATTTCCCTTAGACATGGAAGAAGCGTCTGTGGTCCAGGATCAGAAAACCATCATTTTAGCTTGAGAGAAGCAACAGGAATCATGTATGCTATGTACTCTAGGAAACAGCCATCAAAACCAAGTGTTCTGTCTTGAGTCTCATTTTGCCTTACCTGTATACTGTGGGGGGAAAGATCTAATATTTTCACTTGCTCATTGATTTCCTGTCTTTCTATCACTTTTCTTTTATCTAAAGTTTTACTAGCACTGTTTTCTTCTACATGAGTCTCCAGAAACCAAAGAGTGGATTAGTATATGTATTTGATCACATTTAGCATGCAAAATTCAGCCAATTTTTAATGAGTTTAGAAAAATATTTCCATACCCATATAAAACACAAGGTATTATAGATCTTAGGGGAAAGCAGATAATTGTATCACTTTCCTGGTTCTATTAGGGAATTTTGTGTTAACAATGATTCCTTTCCACAAACAAATGCTATTCAACTTTTTCATTAGTGTCTAAGATGAAACTGACTACTGAACAACCACAAATTTGCCACTTTATACCCAGGAAGGGAAATTTTTTGGCTGTCTTCTTAAATAGAGAAACTTTCTAAACAATAGTCAAGAAGCAATTTGGTCTTACCTAAAGGAGTGGATCTGGAAACCTGGTCCCCATCTCAGCCCTGCCACTTGCTGGCTGAATAATTTTGTATTTGTTACTTAATATTTGTGAGTGCCAGTTTTCTCACTTGTAAAATAGGTACAGAGTATTATTTGATTTACTGAGGTGATGTTTTTTATGGTGATCTATGTCTCCTTCAAATTCATATGTGGAGGCTCTAACCTTCAGTACCTTCGAATTTAACTCTATTTGGACATAGGGCCTTTTAGAGAAGCAATTAATTTACAAAGAGATCATTAGGATAAACCATATTCCCATCTGATTGATGTCCTTTTAAAAAGAGGAACTGTAACACAAAAAGACATGAGGAGTATGTACACAAAGGGAAGAGTATAAGGAAAATAGTGAAAAAGTGGCCATCTGCAATCTAAGGAAAGAACTCTCAGGAGAAACCTACATGCTAATTCCCTGACTTTGGACTCTGGACCTATAAAACTGTGGGGGAAATTTTTCCTGTTGCTTAAGCCATTCAGCCTTGGTATTTCATTAGCAAATTAAAACAATGTCAAAGCTATTAATTACTAAAGATGTGTAGGTATTTGATTTGCACAGCAAGTAGATTTTTATCATTTCAAAAAAGGTTTCAAGTTACTTATATCACTTTTTCATCCTGTTTGGTTGTTTCCAGTTTCCAGAATGCAATTTGTTTCTATACATTTAAAATTTAAAATCCTGCTAAATATCAGAATTAAAAAGGGTTTTTAAATCATTCCATGCCAAGCTTTTCTATTACAGAGAAAATTTTAAGTCCTGGATTCACACAGGTGTTACTCAGCTTTTTTGTTACTATGGCAAAACAACTGAAGGAAAAATTTTAAAATAAGGAAAGGTTTATTTTGGCTCACAGTTTCAGAATTTATGTTCATGATCACTTGGCTCTGAAGGCAGGGAGCATGTGATGGAATCTCAGCTGAGAACAGGAAGAAAGAGCAAGGAGAAGAGAGTAGGACAAAATACAGCCTTCAAAGGCACATCCTCTATGTCCTACTTCCTCCAAAGAGACCTCACTTCCAGTCTCAACTACCTCCTGAAAGAATTAAGCAGTGATCCATCAATGGATAAATCCACGGATGAGGTTAAAGCCTTCATGATACAGTCACCTCTCTAGGTCCCATCTTTGAACACTGATGCATGGAGAATCAAACCTTCAACACAGAATTTTGGAGAGACATTTCAGACCCCAAACCATAACACAAATTTGCCAATTTCTATGAAATAGGGAACTGGCAGATAGCTTATTACATTTGTCATAAGAGTATGTGAAGAAAAACAGGGGTAATGCCAAGAGTGCCAGTAGTCAGCAAGTGCTTAGTATATAGTAGCTCCTTATCATTGAGAATGGGCAATGCTTTGGGCTGGGTCATAGTGCTAATTATTGGTCAAGCCAGTTTTCCAGCAACTCTTGGAGTACTGATATTCTCAGATTTCCCCCAAATCCAGACCCAATAAGTTTTCCCAACAGTAATAAAATTGATAAGCCTCAGCAAGCTTGTTGGAAACCTCGTGAGTTCTATAACATTTGACTTAATTTGTCAATGAGAACTGCAAAGAATTTAGTGTGCAGAAGAATGCAGGCCATTCAGGTTTCCTTGCAGACCTTAAACTCAATTAAGGCTAGATTAGCCTCCTAGGCCCACACATGAACAGTTCGCCCCGTGAGGCTTCTTCCCTTCATTCTGGAGAAAAAACAGAAGCACAAAATGCAGTCCAGGGAAACCCGGCTGGCTCCCCAAATCATCCCATGGAGCATCATCAGAGATAACCTGATCAGCAGCCTCATTTTGATGTGAACTAGTTCTCCCAGTCCACTGACCCCCCTGCCAGATCCACTCCTAATCCTTAAAAACAAACACAGACCCTACACTTCCCTTTGACTGTGTCCTTTACTGTCTACATGAATTCTCTCCAGCAGTGCTGAACCATTGCTTTCTACCTTTTTATCTTTGTTTTCCCAGCGTTTCCACAAGCAGATGTCCAGATTCAAAATATTTCCCAATGTGGAATACTGATGTTGGTGGAAAATGCTTTCATGTTAAGCTTGTATGGTAAAGATTGCACTAGGGACAGTTATCTGCCAGCAAGTAACCATTACCTCTGGTCTGACCTGAATTCACAGAGGCTATAGTCACCTGACAACTTAATCAATGAACCCCTTTGGCTTTAGGGTTGCAGGGGCCAAGAGTTTCATCAAAGAAGCCTATGTGCTTTCAGCGACTCAGAAGATTCCAGTTGTTTTCAGCAAGCCTGAGAGGTTAAAATAAACAAATAAGAAAATGCCAGATTGCCCTCTCATTTCTTCTCAAACCTTGTGCCAGCCAGGACCAGTGCCGGACAGGCTGCCCCCAAAGAGACTGTGGTGGGGCCCGTGAGGCCAAGCCATGCAACCAGAGCTTTCACTGCACTAAGTGCCTGCCTCTCCCTCCAAGCTCCACTCTCCATTTCTAAAAATGCATGAAATACTCATTACTATATAATTAACAACAAAAAAGCCCTCCAATCCCTCTCTCCTTGCACAGAATTCATCCAGCTTGAGGCTGAAGCTGACAGTCTTTGGGTACATTAACACTTTCAGCAGTGTTTGAAAACAAAGCCTTATGCAGAAAAATTCAGCAATTATTTGCATTTGTGACTGTCATTGGTTATGATTTTCCTGTGCCAGAGTAGCAAGGCTTGGGACACAAGTGAGATCTCCATGATGACATTACAGGGTGAATAGAGGTCCTTTCTGTATGCCCTCAGCCTTTACACCTTTTCAGGGCTTTTTAAAAGCTCATAAACATGTTTGGCTGCCAGATAGCTCACAGAAAAGTAGCTGCTCACTGAGTGATTGTTCATCCTGAGGGTTATACTTACAGAGCACCTTTGACCAAGTTGTTTAGGTCTCTCTGATGTGTAGATCTCCTGAATTGGATGGAACTGAGAAAAACTTTAACTGTTTACTGGTTAGTTTTAAATGCCGGCACTGAGTCTTTAGACTCCAAATATAAAAATTTTGTGTATCTATTTTTCCTGAAGAGGAAAAATTGTGCAAAGTATTCATGGATACCTGACTTGTGCACTGATGTTGAATCCGCTGTATGTTGAACTAGTTACGTGAATGCTTATGTACTTACCCGTGAGAGTGCAAGGTAGTTAAAACTGGACATCTGCACAACAGAGAGAAAATGTTGTACCTCAGCCTTTCAAAAGTCACCAGTGAGTTCCTAACTGACAAATGCAACATGTGCACTTCTCAGTCCTCAATCTCCTTGATGTAGTAACACTCAAGACCATCTGCACCCAGTTTCTTTAATCTCATGTTTTGCAAAAGAAGACCATACATTATCATGGCTCCTTCTGATTTCAATTCACTCCCTGATCCTCATTTGTTTTCCTTCTTAATCAACCATATTCTCCCATCAGCATGATCCTCTCTTCAGTCATCTTCTCTTCTTTCTTCAGTCTCTCTAGAGACACTTTACTCCCTCTCAGGATTTAAAAGTTTGCCACAATGTGAAAAAGTTTCGAGTAGGTATCTCTGGCCCTATCTCTGTTTTCATATTTTGTTTCTTCCTCAGCTCAATCTAGATATCATACCATAATCCCAAACTCAGCATTGTGCACAGTAGAATTTAACATGTCCACCCTCTTCCCCCCTGAACCCCTCAGACCTGCTCCTGTTCTTGCATTTCTTACTTGTGTTTGCAACACAAGCATCTGTCCAACCGTCCAAGCATAAAACTCCAGAATCATCCTTAGTTCCTTTCTCCCACTTGCCACATCATACAGGACAGTTAATGAATCCATCTGATACTCTAAATGTCCTATGTGCTTTTCTCCTTCTCCATTCCATCTGCCAGTACACTGCTAGAGCTTATATTACTATATTTTTCTCACCAATAGTATTACTAGGGTCGCTAAGAATGCTATGACTCTCTTTCCCTTGTCTTCCACTCCATCCTACACATTACATTCAGATTAAGCATCCCACAGTTTCTATTATTCTTTACCTCAAAAATGAATGAACTCACTTCCTATACAATAAAGTTCAATCCTTTAGTCTAAAATTAAAATAACTCTAGGATCTGGCCACTGGCCATCCAGTGCTCAGACAAATGGAACTGCTCAGTATTACCTATAAATATTTTTCATTAGTATTTATGTATTTCTTCATGCTATCCTTGCTATCTGGAATCCCCCTCCCAAATCTTTGTGTTCAAACTTACAAAACTTTTTAAGACTTGGCATGAAGCCCACTAGTATAGTTTGGATATGGTTTTAGTTTACCTCCCAAAGGTTTCTATACTGGAAGTTTGCTCCCCAGTGTAATATACTGAAAGGTGGTGAGTCATTAAAGAGGTAAAATCTTTGGTCTTGGGGGCATCACCCTCAGAAGTGATCAACTCTGTCTCATGGGAGTGGGCCATGTCTCATGGAACTGGTTTAGCACCCAAAAGAATGAGTTGTTGCAAAGCAAGTTCAGCTTCTTTCTCTTGCTGTCTTGCTTCCTGTCTCCCCATCCTTCCACTCTCTTGTGTGTTTGCAGTCTCCCACCACCAAATACACCTCCTCAAACTTGGACCAGAACTGTGAACCAAAATAGACCTCTTTTCTTTGAGCTTCCCTCACCTGTGGTGTGTTATTAGCAGTAGAAATTGACTAAAACAGTATGTTATTCAATGTTATGCAGTATTTGTGTCCTCTGAAAGTTCACATTTTGACATATTAACTCCCACTGTCATGGTATCTGGAATTAGGGTCCTTAGGAAGTAATTAGGGTGAGATGAGATCATTAGGGTAGAACCCACATGATAAGATCAGTGTCTATATTAAAAGTGATACCAGAGAATTTACTCTTTCTCTCCCCCCGCCCTCTATTGTGCACAAAGAGGACGTGAGCACAGAGTGAGAAGGTAGCCTTTTTCAAGGAAAAGAACCCTGTCCAGAGCAGGAACATGCAGGAACCCTGAGAAATGAATTTCTGTTTAAACTACCCCATCTATGGCATTTTGTTATGGAAGCATATGGTGGATTAACTAATGGTCAACTTGTAACATCCAGCTGAACTAGATCAGCATGGTGCTGGGCATACAAGGCCTACCTGAGGATTGTTGTCAACTGCATAAAAAGAATTGGAGGGAAAGGTGGTGTACCATTGATTCTCCTGGAGAAGCTTGTCGTGTTGGTTTTCCTGATGTGAACCCAGCTGTTCTCATCATTGGATGAGCTCAGGTCTCCACTGTCGCTAAGGATGTCTGTGGTTCTTTTCAGGGAGCTCTGGTCCTTACCTTGAGTGTTGCTTCCTAGCTCCAGTGCAGATCCCTCAGTCTGCTGGCACAGATCCTTCACCCTGCTGGTGCAGAATTCCTAGCTTCCATCCCTGACCTTTCTTTAACCCTTCTCAGTGCAGGTCCTTGATATAGACTTGCATGAGACAGTGTCGTGAGCTCTAGGCCTCCAATGGACTGGTGCAAGACACTGCCATGTGATCCAGGACCTTAGATGGATTTTTGGGTCTGTAGTGTGTAAACAGATCTGCTATACCCTTCTGCATCTGACTTTTGGGGAAATATAAAAGTCTTATAAATTATGTGTCCTATATTAAATCCATTCCCTTGTAAACCCTGACTACAACAAAGGGAGACAAATTCCTAGTTGCCAGCAGTTAAATATTGGAAGATTTCAGTCAGCCATAATAGTGCATGCGTTAATCCCAGCACTTGGGAGGCTAAGGCAAGAGGACTGACATGAGTTTGAAGCCACCCTGGGCTACACAGTGAGTTCAAAGCCAGCCTGAACTATACAGTGAGACTCTGTCTCAAAATTTAAATAAAATAAATAAACTAATAAAAATAGAAATTGGGAGATTTCATGTGAATAATGGATTTGAAAAATGATAGCATTCAATGAGAATTGGCTACTGTTTCTAGATGGGGCTCATACTTTTGAAGGCATGGACCCAACTTTTTTATGCTACCTTCTTGGCCCTTATAAAGGATTGAATATACTTTAGTATAAGTAATACTTATGGAAGCACTGAATACAATTTGAGCACCATGTTCTACATATTTCCCACTTTCCTTCAGCTCCATAGCAAAATTATATACCTCTAATTTTGTCCTCTCATGTAAGAAAGCATTCACAAGTGCCCTCACCTTAAAATTCCCTTTTCTCTCCCTCCTTGTACTTCTGTAGCACAGAAGTTTCAGCACAAATTCCCAGGATATTAGAATTCACCAAAATTATACTCTGTCCCCTCTCTCATTTCTTCAGAAGGTCAAGAATGAGGCTCCAGAAAAATTGCCAGTGGTATTTATTCATACAACTGATGATTGATAGGACTGGTATTCAAACCCAGGCCTTTTGATCTTAGGACTTATTTTAGATCTTAATGATGAGCTTTTTCTTTGCCAATTTGTCCTGTTGTCTTCTGCAAAATCAATCCAACTTAATTCAGCAAGTATCTATTAAGTAATTGAAAATGTTACAGGAACTCGCCGCTCTTTGTTCTGAGGTTCGTAAACATTCTCGTCCTACTTATTGAAAATTCTCACTCTGTGACTGGTTACCTTGCCTGTTGACAGAAGAAAATCGCTAAGATAAATCCCCTCATTTGTGTCATACTACAAACTAGTAAACATCTATTTTGTCTAAACATTCTCCTGGACACTTGGGATTCAGTAGTAAATAAAACCAATATTCCCAAACACCATGGGGCTTAAAATACCTTTGCCCTTAAATGTATATTCTTTTTCGCCAACAAATTAAAAAGTCATGACTCTATTTAACTGATGCAAAAGACTGAATTCAGTAGGTAACTTTTTATTGATAACAAATGTTCTCAGTTACTCAGGGAATAAGCCATGACTTCTGTGCTTCTTGAAAAGTCTTTCCCTGACTCCTAGCATCTGATTCTTTTGGAATATGACTTCATAATTTTAAGGACAAGAGTAGGTCAAGCTAATCCCATGTCCATGTTACCTGGCCAGTCACACAGGGCCTACACTGGCTCCATGCTTAGTTTAATGTGCTGCTGTAAACATCTTGAAGTTCTTAATAATTTTTGAATAAAGAGTCCCATAATTTATGCAATCATTCTGAAAATAGGGTTGGCAATGGCAACTAATGTAAATTTAATGCCAACACCTTGAGTTTACCAACAGGGTCATCTTTCTATCTCTCTAGTGCTGTGCAAATACAGAAAAGCAGTAGGGACATAAGTGTGAAAGCAATCTCCATTTGTAAAATCATTTGTATTCCATGGTGCCTAGCAGAGTGATATGTTCTAGACACAAAAGAAATAATGATGGTCCCCAGATAATAATACCATTTGCTCACCCAGCCTACTGATGGTGTTAGATTAAGTGTGAATTAGTTCCTAAAGATCCCTGGACTAGCAACATGAGTGTCACTGGGAACTTGTTAGAAATGCAAATCCTTGAACTCCAACTAACTTACTGAATCAGAAACTATAAAGGTAGGTATCTGTGTTATAACAAGCCTTCATGTTTTAATTACTTTTCTCAATGCTGAGACAAGATACCTAACACCTAAAGTTAAGGGAAGAAAAGCTTCTTTCAGCTCCTAGTTTGTAGAGGTTTCAGCCCTCAGTCTGCTGGTTTCAAGGCAGGATGGAATGGCAAAGAGCCATTGCAGAGGAGAAATAGTCCATAGCAAAGTGAGGCAGGCAAAAGGCAGCAAAATAGTGAAGCAACCACAGCAGAAGCAACAATAGCTAACCTTGTCTCTGTTCTTTATATTCTATTCAGGAAACCCTCCATTTGGGTGGATAGCACTCACACCCAAGGCGGGGGGCACCCTTAATCCCAGCATCACATCCTTAATCCCAGCATCACACATCCAAGCTCAACCACCTCCAAAGCACTCCACCTATGAGAGTATGAGGCTTTTGGGGTACATCTAGATACAAGCCACAGTACCTTAGATGTGTGCACTGAAAATTGGCAACTATTGGGTTATGACACAGTCAGCTCTAGGAGAGCAGAGTCTATGCCTCTATAGTACTCTCTACCTTCTACTCTTTCCTAGTCTGATTTAGATTAGTTAGTATAGATCCACTGAAAGATACCTGGGAGAACTTTTCTTTAATGGGTTCGTGTGAATAGAGCAGAACTATTTTTTTTATTGGGCATTGGATTTATCTTTTTCTTTTGATGTCAGGTCAACAATGCAAAGAGCTTTGGTGGCTAAAGCTTGACATCTGAGTAAAATAAGCGAAAATTTTAATTGCTCCCTTGCACATATTGCACATACCCACTTTGAAGATAATATATAGAATTCTTTTGCTGAAAGTAACCTTGTATAATAAGGTTCCAAATGCACATTTCATGAAGGAGAAAATCAAGACCCAGAGAGACCATCTTATCTACCAGAAGACATCCCGTTGTGTCTCCCCTCTCCCTCTCTCCCCATGACATTCATAAAAGAGAAAAGTTTACTAAGGAACAAGACAGAATCACTTTCTTGATAGATGGGTGCACATCATCACCAGGCAGCTAGTTACTAAATATTTGGAAGTAGCCCCTATCCAGAAACTCTGTTAGTTCTTTCACCTGTGTGTAATTCATTCATTTCTTCTCTGTCTTCTATTGATTGGCTTGATTGTGAACACAGATGTACTTATTTTTGAAGAAGCAGCCTTTGTGGTTGTCTCTATTTTCTAATGCCCCATTTTTCCTTTTCAGACAGCCATCTCATCTGAGGAAGACAAGGCTGTAAATGGGCTGTGGCATTCAGAGGAAGGTGAGTCTTACTTGGAGGTCATCAGCAGTCCTCAGTTTCAAGGATCTCTATACTTGATTCTTATTTGTAACACCAAAAGCATTTCATGCTTATTAAGCATCCTCTGTTCTCAATTTTTAAATGTCAGTTTGGCTTGATTTCTTTTACTAAATGCTCACACAGAATCTACCTCTTCAGTGTGATGATGTCTCAATCCCAGTTACTGGCATCTTGTAGGTTTAGATTAACAGGGCTATTATAGAAGGTTAATACCATGAGAGACATACATCCTAAAGTTTCTGACTTTCTCATATCTAGATACAACACAAATTATTATTATACAACACATGTCTTTGAAAAAATATTGATCATGTTTACAGAAAGTTGTGTGATAGCTTTATCTTTGCATAGCAGTCCTCACCTCCATTTTTCATCCCTAATTTTGAATTTAAAAAATTCTTAGATCCCATACAACCAGGTTTGGTGGTGTAAAGTCAAAAGAATTCCTCATTGTCAGTCAATTCCTATTTTTCAGCATTGTGTAATTGGTATCACTTGGTTTTTTGACAGTCAATAGTTCTTTGTGTGGTATTTTGCCACTGCATTTGGCCAAGAAAATAGTTAAGACTTTCATCTTCTCTGAAGAAGAGAGAGTCAAGAGTCTGTTACTTCCAAGTTAAATATAATTGTAAAGTCACACATTTTTTAAAAGATATGTAACTTATAGTTAAATTTTAATAGGATTTTCCAGTTTCCTTTATAATGCTTTTTTAAATACCCATTGCCTAGTATTAAACACAAATAACCACTCATGTATTGGGTGGGGATATTTTAGTACTGGTGCTGGGCAAGGATGCTTTAATTTTAGCTTGTGAAACTCTTTGATGTTGGGTAAGTGTCACAGGTTTGGGCCAGCATGGCAGAGTCTGCAACCATCTCAGCTCTTCCTTTAAATTAAAGGCTAACTTGAATTGGTGGAAATGTTTACTTTTTCTTCCAAAATAAAGGTAATAGATGTTTCTAAGTTCAACTACCTTCAGAGAAACAACCTCTCCATGAATAACTAATGCAGTCTAAACCCTCTTCCTGTGTGGTTTTAAAAATTGAGTCCCTTCACTAGTATTGTTAAGAAGCTTTAAGTTTTGTTCACATGCTTCACAGACTTGTCCTGTACTCTACACTGTTGTTCTGATTTCATTGTTCAGATCTGAGCTACATGGTGTCACAGTCTTTTTCTTCCACTTCTTTGCTATTATTTCCTCAACACCTAAAATATCATGTCTTCCATATGAAAGCTGCTCGGTTAATCTCTTGGATAATGGATTGAAGGAATGAATGAATGTCTAAATTAATGATTAGAAATACATCTGGATGATCCATTCTTAGAGTTCAAAATTTAGACTTACATGAAATTTCAAGAAAAGTAGGCAAATCACAAGAATGTACACCTAAATTATTATATATATTTTATCTATATTATTCCTAGGAAATGCCTCTAAATTAACATTACTTTTCAGTAGTGATACATTCATCAAATTTATGAATTGTACTTCCCAATTACCACTGCAATAACTTACACAGGTGGAGATTTTTTTCTTCAGTTTATGAATTACTATGTGATATGTTGCTCACAGTTCATCTCCTAATATATCTTTCATATAGACAAAAAACTTTTTTCACTTCCCAACAGGATAACAGTGGAGTGATGTAATAACATTCCAAAAGTTCAATATGATGTTTATATTTTTGCTCCTTTTGGTCGTTTGAGGCAATAGCTAATAGAAATCATGAAGAAAATACTTTTTTACATCTTTCCAGGCTTTTACGTTTCAAACTCACAGATCAGTAAATTTGAAAACAAAAGAGTACAGTGTAACTGTTAATGATCACACTTTGCAATAAAGTCCTCTGTCAGTGCTATTTATAAATTAGAGTATTAGTCAAACTTTTGAATCTTTGAATAAAATGTTTCCACTATACTTGCCTTCTGTTGTCATTTATCTAAATGTTCCCCCAAAAACTTCATGCAGTCATGGAGGCAGCTGAATCTAGCGTTCGTGATTGGTTTGTTGTCTAGCACTGGAATTGGTGGTGTAAGTGCTGCACCCACCCAGGGACAGGTAGCCAACATGCAATATAATGGAGGGAAGGAGGCCTGCTTTCCCCCCTTTTTTTGCCCTTTTTACTCTTGTTGCTTGCAGTCGCCATGATAAGCTTCCCCTTAGCCATGCCACCCTGCCTTGGAGTCAGCTGAGTATGGACTGAAACCTCCAAAAACTATAAGTCAAATAAATAAATTTTCCTTCCTTCATTTTGGGTGTCAAGTATTTTGTCTCAACAACAAGAGCAAAGTAACCAAGACAACTTCTACATTTAACTATTGGCATTTTAGGCATTTTTTTCCCCTGAGCTATATACATATTTTCAGAATTGCTTTTTCTTTCAATATCCTCCACAGCTCTTGGAGCAATTGGAATCCCAGTAAGACATGGGATTACTCTTTTGGCAAGGGCTCAGATTGTAAATGCTGCTGCTCATAAGCTCTGCTCTCTTCTGCACTGCTTTGTATCTTTTGGGAAAATTCTAACTCTTGTCTGTCTCCTATCAAGGGCTAAAATAAAAGCAGGCTGAGTCAGCTCACAATGCTTAAATACTATCATTTTCAACAAGTCACCGAAAGAATCAAATTTTCAACAAGTCACTGAAAAAGTATGTTAAAATACCTTCTCAAGCAATACAATGATGTCCTATATTCTCACAGGCTCAACTTCTGTTTTTGTTTTTTAACTGTGTCTTCTTGGTGTCTTTCATGTTTATAAACACATAATACTTTCCTGTGTATTGTCTCATTTGTCTGCAATATAATTCTACAAACTGTAGAAATAAGGCCATAGGAGTTGCCTTTGCTTAAAGCACTTACTCTTTACTTGAGCTTGCAGATGTACACTAGGTGCATAAAATCAGGAAAAAACTTGACATGTCTGTCTTCTCACTGCATCTGTCTTCTTTGCTACCTTAAACTTTGGGTCAGATTTCTGCTCAACTACATCTTAACCATTTAAGTACCATTTGTCTAGAACTTTTAATCCTCCCCTTTCAAGGCTGACAGCATAATGAACAGATTGCCAACCACCAATTTTTACAACGCCCAGTTCCAGACCACTAGAACAGCACAGAGAAGTCTCCAGTCATTGCCCTATAACTGAAGGAGGCTCTAGTCCTTGTCCTAACTAAACCCATCTTGCTTCTCTGACTTGAGTCAGAGTTTCTCTGAGTCATTCTCCCCTGCAATCACTTTGGACCCCAGGAGCAATAGTTCTGATTGATAAACATCTCATGACAAGACTCTAAATTACCCCACACAGACACATTGGGCAGCAGTTACTTTTTTATCCCTGACAAGTCTCCACAGGTGTATCCTGAGATAATGATCAGCCAGATCATGGTCTGACCAAGATTGCCAGTTATATAATCCCCCAACCCTTACCCTTGATCCTTCCCTATACTACTTCAAGACTATTACTAGAACGTCAGAGAAGACTTTAGTCACTAGACTATTGTTTTTCTCCCTAGTGTGGCCATCCTGGGAATAAATTTTCTATTTCACCACCACATTTTTCCATTTGATATTTTGGTGTGACTGGCCAGACCTGATCGGCTTGGACCTCTGAAAGACTCATCTTTGGACTAGGAATCCAGTAACAAATCTACCGTATCGTCCTCAAAATACTCACCCTCACTTGGAACCCACTTGTCCCATTGCTCTGGAAACTTTCTGATGCAGTTCTGGAAGTCATCTTTCATGTCTTTCTGAGGTGTAGTCAAAAATAGAATGAATTCTGCTGCTCAGTGCCATGCAACAGAAAGGCAGACTCATAGAAACATGATGGTGTGTCCCCCATCCATTAATCACCAGATCTGACGCTGAGAATCCAGTTCATCTCCACAGTCAAAGTGACCATAAAAGGTAAATGTTTTGAGTTGATTCAGGACATTGAAGCAGCCACACAGTATAACTAAAGACGCTCATGAAAGTAGACTTCCAGAACCGCTTCAGAAAGTGGCAAGAATGAAGAGATGTGTTTGAATTGGACAGGTGGGGGTTATTTTGAGGATTAATGGCAATGTGTCTTTTACTGTAATAATTTTTTATTTAAACATATTCTTACTGAACATATTTTTTTGGTCACAGTGTATATATTACAAGGTTACAGTAATCAAAACAATATGGCACTGGGTTGTGGCTCAGTGGTAGAGTGTTTGCCTAGTATGTGTGAGGCTCTGGGTTTAATCTTCAGAGAGAAAGTGGTGAGGAAAGAGACAGGTAGAGGGAGAGAAATGGGGAAAAGGGAGAGAAAGAGGGGAAAAGAGAGGAGGAAAAAGGAAGAGGAGAAGAAGAGGAGGAAGAACCAGAGGAAGGAAAGGAAAGGGAGGAGATGATGACTAGAAAGGGGAAGAGGAAGAAGAAAAAGAAGGAGGGAATAAGTCCATACATGCATGGTAAGTATGTAGAAATACTCTTTATCAAGGGTGCCAAGATCACTGATAAATAAAGAAAAAACAGCCTCTTCAATAAATTATCCTGGACCTTGAGAACATAATGTTAAGTTAAATAAGACACACAAGCTTAAATATCTCTTATAGAGAAATCCAGAGTAAAAATAAAGAGCAAAATAAAAGATGAATAACAGGAAGTAGGGAGACAGATGGTTCCCAAAGGGGAAGGGGATCAAGATATGGAGGGAGAGGGCAGGGAGTCAAAGGATAAGGGATGAAAAAAGGAGCTAGATGTGTTATGTACATGTACTAACTCCACTCAAAGAGTGCAAACATTACATACTGCAAATGTGTACCAAGAAAAACAGAAAGGGACCAAGAAATGGGCGAAGAGAGGAAGAAGGGAAGAGAAATGGCATGAAGAAGAGGAATTAAGATGTATTATGTGCATGTATCAACTTCCCACAAGGAATGTAAACATTATGTACTAAACACATCTATTAATCAACTAAAATAAAAATAAATAAATAAATATATGTATAAATATTGAAGGAAAAAATAAATGGTGCTGGGAAAACTGGTATCTACATGCAAAATATAAAATAAAATAAATCAAAATTGGGCCTTTATCTTATAACATATACAAAATTTAATTCAAAATAGATTAAAGACCTCAATGCAAGAACTGAGACTACAAAGGGAAAACTTCATGATATTGAACTTAGCAATGATTTCTTGGGCATGATGCCAAAAGCATAGAAAACGAAAACAAAAATAAATAAATGAGACAATGTCAAACTTAAAATTTATTGTACATCAGAGGATACAATCAAGGGGGTGAAATGACAACCTACCAATGGCAGAAAATACTTTTAAATTACATATCTGATAAGGCTTAATATCTGGAATATATACAGGACTCATAGAATTCAACCACAACAAAATCAAATAACCTGATTTAAAAATAAACAAAGGAATCTAATAGACATTTCTCCAAAGAAGATATACAGATAATCAACAAACATATCAATGATTTAAATGATGTTTAATATCAATAATTGCCAGGGAAATTCCAATCAAACCACAATAAGGTATATCACATCATTCATGTTAGGATGGCTAGTATAAAAAAAATCCAGAAAAATGCAAATGATGAGTATGTGGAATTAATCAAACACCTGAACCATGTTGGGCACATTGCAAAATGATGCAACCACTGTACTAAATAAAGCGACAAGAAAGTCCCTCAAAATCTGAAAATAGAACTACAATATGTAACCCCATGTCTGAGTAGATATCCAAAGAAATTTAAAGTGAAATCTCCAAAAGATATTTGTGCGCCTATAGTTCATAGTAGCACTATTTGCAAGAGCTAAGAGATAAAAGCAATTCATGTGTTCAGAGATGAGTGAATAAACAAAACATCCATATTATTCAGACTTAAATAAGAAAAACCTGTCAGTGGTACAATGTGGATCAACACTGGGAACATTATGCAAAGTAAAATAGAGCAGGTACAAAAAGACTAATAATGCATGATTCCACTTCTTTGAGTAATCTAAACCATTCAGATTCATAGAAACAAAGTAGAATGATCTTTAGCAGGGGCTGGTAAAATGGAAAAGAGAGAAGTTATTACTTGGCATAGAATTTCAGATTTGCAAGATCAAAAAGTTGGAGAAACACTTTTCACAACAGTGTATACATACTTAACAATACTAAACTGTATGCTTAAAATTATTCAGATGGTAATTTGATTTATATTTTGCATTAATATTTTACATTTTTACAATTTTTATTTATATTTTACCACATTTTAAAAATTGATAATGAAAAAAGCTTGTGGATTGCCACCAATCTGATAGATGGGAAATTGTATCTCTTCTCTAATCACTACTGAAAATTTTTATATACATGTTGACTATATTCCCTGTATTTCCTCTCCAAAACCTTTGCTCATTTTTTAGTTGTATGTTTTTTCTTATTTACATGTAGAATTTTTAAATACATTCTGGAAATTAATCATTTATCCACTAAAGGTGTTACAAATACTTTCTCCCAATATTTCGTTTCTTTTTAAATTTACTATGATGAATTTTTGATATAAAAATTTCATTTTGATTGTCTTATGTATTATTTTCCTTATGACTAGTTCATTTTGTGTCTTATTTAAGGAAATACTTTCTACACTTAGATAAAAATGTGTTCTGCATTTTCTGCTGTGGTTTTAAGTAGTTTTTTGCACAACTGTGTCTTTAATGAATCTGGGATTTATTTTTACTTTTTAGAATGTCAGAGTTAAGGCTCTAACTGATTATTGCTAGTACACATTGCTCTTTATATTTAACTTGTTTTCCAACTTGCTGTATTTTCTTATTAGTTCTGACAGTTTGCTCATGGATTAGCTGGGGTTTTCTAGGTGAATGATCCATCAGACTCTCACGAGGCTATAATCAAGGTGTCAGCCAAGCTGTGTTCCCATTTGGAGGCTTAACTGGTGTTAAGAACCTGTTTCCAGTATCACTCAGGTTTTTGGTAGAATTCATTTCCTTGTGGTGGTACAACTGAGAGCACAGCTTCTCACTGACTACCGGAAAGAGGCCAACCTACGCTCCTGGAGGTTGCCTGAGGTTCTCTGTGACTGTCCACAGTTCCTTGCCAAATGAACCTTTCCCAACAGGACCACTCACTCCATCAAGCCAAGAGCTGGAGTCTCTAGACAGAGTCTGCTGTTAACACAGGAGTGTACACCATGTGACACAATCATGTGAACCACATGCTCTCGATTTTGCCTTATTTTTTAAATTAGAGACACTTCATAGGGACTGTACATACTCAAAGGAAGGAAATTATAGAAGGACATGGAGCTCAAGAGTCAGGGAGCATGGAAAACCACCTCAGACGCTCTGCATCACAGCCTCCTATGATATCAAACTTCTAAAGTGGGTTTTGAGTCTCTAGGCCAGAGTGCAATATATATTTTATTTTTTTGATACCGGGGATCGAACTCCTAGCCTCTCACCTGCCAGACAGGCGCTTAAGCAACTAAGCTAAATCCCCAGTGCAAGTAATATTTTGTAAATATGTGCATTCAAGATAATTTATAGCTAAGTTCAAATTTTTATATACAGCTATCAAATCAATCCAGTTTATTAAAATTCTATCTTTACTCTCTTTCTTTGATCCGTGAGTAGTTGCTGAGCAATTCTATAAAGGTGTCTGTTGTAGATTTACATTTTCCATTGTAATCTTTTTCCTCTTGATAGATATCTTGAAGTTGAATTATTTCTTTTATCTGGAATGTCAGTATTCTTAGTCCATATACAAGAGGTGATCAAAATATAAAGTGAGTGTTTAAATTTATTAAGCATACACTGCCATTAATACCATCAAAATGCTCCTCTCTCTTCAAACACACTTATCTCATTGTTTTTGACACTTTCTGAAGCAGTTCTGGAAGTCCTTTTTCATTTCATTATGAGATAAGATAAAAAAAAATATGATAAAGGCTGCCTGCCAAGTGCTGCCTAGCAGATATGTAGACTTGCAAAGAGATGATGTTGTATTCTCATCCACCTTATTAACATGATCTTGCACCACGGGACTTATGGCTCCTCCTCAAAATCAAAATGATCATGAAAGGTAAATGTTTTCAATCGGCTCAAGACATCAAGGCATTTACAACAGAGCAAATATACTCATGAAAAAGAACTTCTAGAACTGCTTCAGAAAATGGCAAAAAAAAAAAATGATAAAGATGTGTGAAGCAAGTGTAACAGAAAACGCCCCATTCCAGCCAGTATACTTCAGTTTCTTAGTTGGACAGGAATAGTTCCTGTTCCAGTTCCAGTTGCTCCTGTCTCTTAGAAATGGCTGGTCACTATGATGCACATTGTGTAAACCAATTCCCAATTGACAAGCCATTCTGCTTCTGTTCTTCCTGTTTGCTTATCCCATATAAGCCCTAGACCATCAGAGATCAGGGTCTGCTATTCTGGGAATGATCCTGATCAGTGCCCATCAACACAAATAAATCTGCCTCCAAATCCTGGGTGTCATTTTGGTGTTCTGCTTGCCGTTGCATCCGGTGTATTGGCCAGGAAGACCAACCGTGCTGACCTCTTTGGCCTTCAGTCATGACCCTCGTGGATGGATCAAGTACCTCTCCAGGTACTGATGGGAAGGTGCACAGTCAAGATTTCTCAAGTTCCCTTGGAGGTCTAGAGGATGATTCCTGGCTCCTCACTTGAGCAGTTCACATTGGACCCTAAAGAGAGAAGGGTGCAGTCTGTTTGTCTGTAGGCCTACCTTCACGCCTGCCTGCCTGATTCTGGTAAGACCCCTGAGGGCACCCCAGTTAGTCTATCTGTCAGTGCTGCTCAGCTTGAGCAGAAGGGGGAGTCGGATTAACTTCCATTAGTCAGGACCATCCTCAAAGAAAGAGAGTTAGAATGTTTAACCTCTAAGTGCCTACTGAATAAATGTGTGAGTGGAATGGACAGTGTAAGCAATAGTTTGTTCCATCTGTGCACCAAGACTGGAAAGCACTGGTCCCAGTGGCTGATTGGGCCCTCACCTGCAGTTCCATGGCAATTGACATATGGCATAATAGAGGCCTCACACCCTACTTAGCTAAATCTCACCTAGGTCCCCACAAGAGGTGTGGCCCTCCATGGGGTGGGCATTTGAATGGTCTTTCTCTGAGGCCACTCACCCTTTGTCTGTTGCACTATCATTCAAGGGTACAGAACACAAACATAGAAAGTCAGGCATGGGAATCAATTAGTCAAAACCCACAGTCCCTGACTGCAGGAAAAAGGGACTTTTACAGGTTAAAAATGAAATCAAACCACTTCCTGCACCTCAGAAGAAAAAAAGAAAAAAGAGGCCCCTTCTTCCTGATAATTCTGCATTAGTACCCACGTCAGCCACAGCACCTATAGCTTCACTCTTCTCTCCCAGCTCACCCACATCCAGCCAATTGAACTGGTTCCAGCTAGCCATTGCCTGCATTCAGTCACACAGCCCCAACCCTGAGACACTGTTGACAATCCCTTCTGATTTCCACATTTTGACTGAGAAAAAATTGAACTGTCAGCTCTGACAAATGAGTGGCACCCAATTGGGCCAGAATAGATAGGACAGACTGAGCTTTATCAAATTGGGCCCCCAAGAGCCCACAGACATTGTAAAAGTTGAAGGCAAACCTGTGAATTTCCTGGTGTACAATGAAACAGAATTCTCTGCCTTCAAGATTTCCCTCTGTCAAAAAGTTACCATAACCAGGACAGCTGGAACTCTTCCCTCTTGCCCCTTCTGCCAGGCACAAATTTATGGCCTGGGAGGATAGCTCCTTCACACCAACCCAGTCAGGCTCCCTCTTGCCTAACCTTGCACTCTCAACTTTGACTGTTGCCCCAGAGGAAGATGACACCTGCATCAACCTGAGACAGATAACCACAATCCTGAAGTTCTAAAAACTCTCCTCCCACAAATATAGACTGGCCTCTGGGGTTGGCCATCAACCATGCTGCCTCACCATGACCACTTGTGGCTGTCAGAAGTCAAGGGAAACACAAACAGGCATCCAGGCACACATTAGCCTGATAGACTGTTAATCACCTTGGGCAAGATCTCTGTGCTGTTAGCAACACAGTCGTAAGCGTTTGGTAACTCCCCTACTATTTTTAAAGAGGCTCTGACAACAGATTTGGCCACTCTTGGACAGCCTATATCTCTGTCCCTTCCAGCTCCACAATTCTGTCACTGTCCCCTGGGTCCTGACATTGGGCCATCTACCACCTGCCTCTGACTGTGAAACTCCATCCTGGGACAACCACACCTGCATCAAATAGTATCCTATGCCACAAGAGACTTGACTAGAAATTCAACCACACATCCAGAGGTATCAAAACCACAAAATGTTTAAAGGCTGTCAAACTGCTGAAATATACCTCTCCTGCCCGTAAAGCCAATTCAAGACCTTTGAACTGCCATCGCCACCACAATTGCCCTGTGTATACATTTCCTCAGTCTACTGCCACCTGCAGCCTGCTGGTACACCTACCTAGACCTAAAGAATGCCTTCTCCTGCCTTCAGTTGACTCCTATCAGCCAGCTGCTCTTCTCAAAGACCTCAGTTCTGGACTTAAAAGTTAACTGACCTGGACTCTACATCCCAGAGGTTCAAAAATTTGTTTCCTCCTTGAAAAAGTATTTCTGATTAATGACACCCAAGCTACCTGCTGGAAAGACACAAAAGCTTTTCTACAATATCTGGCAGAAACTAGTTGCAAGAAAGAAACTTCACAAATTTCTTGGAGCTGCTGGCTTCTATAAAATCTGGATCCTTAGGCCCAGCATATAGCTCAGCCATACAGTACCTACCTGACAAGAACAAGGTCCTGTATTTGATTCTCGATACCAAAAAAGAAGAATTCTGGATCCTTGAGTTCACAAAAACAATGATGCTTACTCAGACTGTCAGCCCCTGGGAGTGCCCAGTGGCCTACCTGTGAAAATACTTGGATCCAGTCACTAAAGGCTGCCTCCCTCTTGGCCTCTGTGCTCTAATAGTTATGTCCTTCGGATCAAGAAAGCTAACAAGCTCACCTTAGGCCAAGACCTAACTTTCCAGGAGCCATATACACATGCTGGACCTTACCCAGCGCTAAGAGCCCTTATGCAAAAATCCCTGCCTGACTCTTGCAGTGATACACCACTCAATCCTGCCACAAACCTGCCCACAGAGCTGGGCCCACCAGTTCATGACTGCCTGGTACTATCTGATAAACTGTTCTTGAGCTTATCAGACTTAAAAAAATAAACTCCCATGACAGATGCTGAGTATATTCTGTTTACAGATGGAAGTAGCTATGTTAGGACAGGGTACATATGTTGTGGTCACCTCAAAGTTATTTTGGCAAAACTCTCCTGACACTGCTTCCTGCTGCTATTTGGAAACCTGCCACCAATAGCACAGAGCTAGACCTTCCCCCACCAGATGGTCTGCAAGTTCAAACCATTTGCTAGCACCTATATCCCTGCAGCAAGCTCAGGCTTCAGTGTCTGTGTCACCAGTCCAACATCTCATTCCCTACTCATACTGAGAAGACAGTAAAAGTTTTTAGGGTCCTGCTATAAAAAATCATCCCTAGATATGGCTTACCCTTGATCACTTACAGGGACAATGGGCCTGCATTTGTAGCAAAGGTAACTCAAAAATTAGATCAAATAAAAGCTACATACACCATACAGGTCGCAAAGCTCTACAAAAGTTAAATGACAGCTTGTGACTTACACATGTATAACCCAGGTGCACATTAACTACCTCTACAAGTTTCAGAAATCCCACCTTAGATCTGCTGAAAGTTTTCCCTGGATCAGACTGCTCACTCTGAAGAGATGACACACTCAAAGTCCTGCTCTGGTCACTCTGGATGCTGACAAGTTCATGCATGGCTGAAGCCTGAGGACACAGTTCACAGAATTGTTCCATACCTAATCCCCTTGATTTTTGTGCCTTTTCAGGCTGCTTACCCCAGTCCTTACTTCCCCTTTGCTAGTTGTGTTTTTTGCTTTAAATTCTACGGACAGTTACTCCAAGAGAATAAAACCAACACTTGATCGATATTTGATGAATATTCAAGACATATTTAACTCCCTCATTGCCTTGCCAGAGTAATGTTACAGAACAGATGGGCCTAAATTATGTCTCTTCCTAAAAGCAATTTAGGAAAATCTCTGTAATAAAGCAGTCTTGGGGAGCTAGGCAAGGGCCCATCCTAGGATCACTGACAACCCTCATGTTACTGCTTTTAGTTGGGCCTTGTCTCAAAAGACCACATGTAACATGCCTAGCAAAGATTTGCCAGGAAAACTAGAAGAGAAGGAAAATGTGTAACAGAAAATGCACCCCCCCCCCAGTTAGTATACTTCAGTTTCTCTGTTGGACAGGTAATAGTTCCTGTTCCAGTTCTGGTTGCTTCTGTCTCTCAGAGACAGCTTGTCACTGTGATGCATAACTGGTCACTATGATGCACATTGTATAAACCAATCCCCAATTAACAAGTCTTTCTGCCTCTGTACTTCCTGCTTGCTTATCCTATATAAGCCCTAGACCACCACAGATCAAGGTTTGATATTCTGGGAATGATCCTGATCCATGCCCATTGATGCAAATAGATCTGCCTCCAAATCCTGGGTGTCTTTTCAGTGTTTCTGCTCACCATTGCACAGGGAGGAGTGTTATGAGGGAAATTAATGACAGTATATCTTTTACTACAATAAAATTTTTAAAAATTAAATAGTCACTTTCCTGGACTTTACCTTTACACAGCAACCACTCAACTCTGCATGCACAATAGAAGCCACCAAGAATCCCGATGCCCAGGCCCCATTTTAACCCAGTTAATTAAGAATTTCTGAAAGTGAGACCTGAGTATTGATAGTTATTCAAAGCTTCCACTAATTCTAATGGTGGTCAAAGTTAAGCACTGCTGTCATCAACTATGAGGCCCTTTGGATATGCAGAACTGTCTTCTCATCATCCACAAACAAGGAAAATCCTCCCTCCTTCTTACTGAGCAAGTATTTGTTGAGTTTCTGCTAGTTGAAATACACTATTAAAACAAATAATATTTTAATACTCATCATGTGGAAGCAATCACCCTATCCTAAGTATTCCTTCTTTCAATTCTCTTATACCTCGTGGCATTTTATCTACAGCAAGTTTCAAGATCATCATCACCACCACCATGATCCTAACTTCTAACTGCTAAGGGCTTAGTATGGAAACTCTGTTATGTGCTTTACAAGTATCTCATATCTTTCACTCACATCAACTGCAAAAATAAATATATCCTTTATACTTACTGTATAAAGGAAGAAGCCAGAGCTTACTGAAAAGGAACTTGATCAAAGTCACACAACAAATAAATGATGAAGTTTGAACTATAAGCCATGCCTGTTTTTGCCCTGACCAAAGTCTAGGCCGGATCCAGTAAACAGGAACAAGGCCCACTCTGTACTAGAAAAAAAAAGTCAGTTATGGTATATGGAGTGGCAGAGCAATGACTTCCAAAGAATTTTAATAATAGATTTTTATTAGGCTGTATAGCCCATTGTCTTGGTCTATGTAAGCAAAGATAGACAAAACATTCCACAAAAGTCTTTTACTTTTTCTAACACCAGGTATAAGGAATTATCATTCAAAGGATCTTTAAAGGTTATTTAGTTTGGTCTCATCCTCATGCAAAGATGAGGAAGGTGAGGTCCACAGACTGGAGTAGATTTGCTTAAGGTCACATGACAAGCCATCAGAACAACTGTAACCAGGTTTAGGGACTCCTGACTCAAGTGTTTTTTTAAAACTTCCTTTTTTACATAGACCAAGACAATGGGCTATATAGCCTAATAAAAAACATTCTGTACAGACAATGTTATTTCCATCTTACACATGATGTTGAAAGTCTTCTTCATTTGTCTTGTTTTAATGAATTATATACAATAAAACAATACAAATAAAAAAATTAAATAGTCACTGTACTTTTCAATCGTATCTCATATTCTCTTTTGCCTAGGGTTTACTACATGGAGGAGGGACATTAAAATCCTTTGATGTTATTAAAAAAAACACAGCTATATCATTTAGAATTTAATTTTAGTTCTTTTCTATAAAATATACATTTCCATATAATTTAAAGAGCCAAATATTTCCAAAAGACTTATGAAGATTTCAATCCCACTAACTTCCCCTCTACACAAAAACTACTTTAAAATACCAAGAGGATTTTAATTATCATTCAATGGTATGCTCATAATATTATCGCCTGACTTTTTGATTTGTCTTAAATATAAAAATATCTCTCTAGTACAGGGAAAGAGAGAGACCAAGACAGAGACAGAGAGATAGAGACACATACTCATCTGTACCACGTGGATACACCTACTTTATTTCCCCATAAAATTAAATCATACTACTGGTTAAATCAATATTTAACATTTACATTAGACATATTATGCTATAATACCCTGTCTTTATTTGCACTTCTTTTGATTTTTCTCCTAGAGTTAATAACCCTCTTGTGTTTTCATTTATTTTCCCATCTATTCATTATTTGACTCTTCCCCAGTTTGGTAAATTTTCTCTGAATACATTCATATATTTTTATTTGATGTATCTTCTTGAAAATTTCTCTCCTAAAGCCTCTGACAGTCCAGTTCCTATGTGCTTGCTGCAAACCCTTCTTGCAAAGCTATCTCCATCGAGGACCTCTTGACGATACACTAAAATAATGCTTGGGGTCACTTTCACTTTTCTCTTATATAGGATCTCTATTCCCTGTGTCACATTCTTCTTTCTTATTTACTCCCACGTTTGTTTGTTTGTGTTTTTGTTTTTTCGTACCGGGATCAAACTCAGGACCTCAGTTTGCCAGGCAGGTGCTTGTGCCACTAAGCTATACCCCCAACCCGATTCTCCCACGTTTTAGTAAAGCACGTCCTAACATAACTTCTTACCTAAGGTGTATAGTAGTAAGTTATTTTAATCCTTGAGGATCTGAAAGAGTCAAAGGGTGTTGTATAAGGTGCTATGTTAGTACAACTGTTGGACTCAATCAAAGCCTGTTCTCTGGTACTGTACTGTATTCACATTCTCTGTGATCTCAGGAAAGCCACAGAACTCTCTGGACCTTGGTTTCTCCTCATGACCTGGTTAGTAATCTAACTATGCCTGCTAGTAGCTATGGCCAGAAAGATACATAGGAAAGAACATTGTATGACGAAAGTCTGTACAAAGCATGTGTGCTGGAGCCAATTCCTGCTGGCTCACAAGAGCCTATTGTTAAGCCATTGGTGGTTTGAAATAGGTCACAGTTGAAGGATTTATACCACAGAAATTGATAAATGCTCCAGGCACTTTTTATGCTTGTTTCAGGAGAGCTGGTTTCTGAGCACACCATTTACAAATGAAAGTGACAATTACAACTTTTCATGGCTGGGTTCTCCTTAGTGCTCCTATGGCTTTTGGATAGCTCAAGTGTAACACTATTTTTCAACAGGTCAGCACTCATTGAGACAAGAGTCTGTCATCATGGAGTGGCCTCTCCCTTGAACCTATTTCCCCTGTACCTAACACATGGACTTAGTTGATGCTCACTGCCTAATTTACTGGAAGGAATGACAAAAACATTGTTCTTATGGTTATGGGGATAAACATAAGGAAAAAGAGTTAGAAAAGGTAAGGTTTAGGAAAGATGCCACAGGAGACACTTGAGAGGAATGCCTCATTGGGTGTGTTAGACTTGCTCAGGAGTTTTCTATGAGGCCAGCGCCACCCTACATGTGTGTAGAACCATAACAACTTGTGAAGTGCGTTTTATCACCCCCATTTCACAGAAGAGAAAAGGAAGGCATCTAGAGTTTCATACTGTGCCTTCTGTCACACAAACTGAAGTTCAAATGGAATGAATGCCTGTGTGCTTAACCACATCCCCACACTGGGGAGTAGCAAACCACAATATCTGTGGGCATGTAGCTAAAATTAATAATAACCATTGGGTGAAATAGATCCACTTAAAATGTGAAGGAGGAGTGAAAACTGGAATGAACTCAACAGGCCAGACTCCATCTAAAGGAGATAGTTTTATGACAGGAGAAAACACAGTCTACTGAGGTTAGAAGTTTGGATTGTATTAAAAGAAACTAGGAATCCATAATTTTATCTCCTGAGTTTCAAATGTTGGTAACCAGTTTTGATGAAAAGCAAAACCCCTGGCGATAAAACAACTTTAAATGGGCCACCAGTATGCAAATTTTGATAGCATACTCCTCTTTAAAACAAGATTTCAAGCAGCCGGTGGGCATGTGGGGAGGGGTGGCAGCACGAGGGTGTAAACGAGTGTCATTGGAGGGAGAAATGGATGAAATGAAAGGCAAATTCAGTCCACTTCACAGCTTTCACAGCGTGCAGATACAGGGAGCACAAAGGTCCAGCTATCGTACTGCAGAGTGAGTGCCAGGAGAGTGGAGGAGGATAGGGTATGACTCCACCGCTGGTGCACATTCCAGCTTCTCCAGGCCTCCCCGGGGAGGGCGCATTCCTGCTCCTCAAGAGGCAGAGCTGTTGGTTTAAAAGATTCTTAGAATAGTCCATTGGACACACCAGTGGGTTTTTCTTGCCTTAGAAACAATGTATCTGGGCCATGCCTTGGGCTGGGAGATCTCCATAAAAGTGGGTGGGAAAATTCTCCTGACTCTAGGCTTCTAAGTAGGGTTTCCTGGAGACTGGCATGGCTCCTTGTGTCCCTCATCCATTGATTTCTTTCTTTTTTTTTTAAAGATAGTAAAATCCAACAAAACACAACAGAACGAAGTCAATCAAAACAAAGTAGTAGAACTGGTACAGAATTTCAAAGAAAGATACTATGAAAACAATAGCTACTATAGTATAGTCTGTTATTTTCAAAATAGTTGACCTTTCCAACAGGTATAGTAAAATCAAACCAAAAAAAACACAATAAAGCCGATAAAAACAGAGTATAAAATACGGCCAAAAAAATTAATCAGAATAAAGCAAAACAATGAGAACAATATTGGGCCTTGAAGGCAAGACAGAAGAGAATCCCCCATTTCTGCTACATTGCCTACTGTCATCTTCCAAAGAGATGCTCAGGCTACCAGCCCCAGGCCTACAAAATGAACAAAACAATACTAGCATTTAGTTGTTTTATGTACCTTAGTTGCTATCAATTTAGCCAGCCCTCCGAATGAGCAGGTTGCTTTCCAGGGGTGGGGGATGGACAGAGCTTTGTCCTTGATTCTTAGCCCTTGCACCGGTAGGCGTATAATGGTGGGGGGGAACATGTTTCTCTTCCTGGGGTCCAAGCCAGTCGCGCAGGCCCCCAGAAGTCAAACTTAGTTGTCTTCTGGTTGGAGGCACTCAGGCCTGGTGGGGCAGGCTCCCGAGGGGCCCATCTCTTTCTCTTCCTGGGGTCCACACCGATCGCGTAGGCCCCCAGAAGGCAGACTTAGTTGTCTTCTGGTTGGAGGTGCTCAGGCCCAGTGGGGCGGGCTCCCAAGAGACCCATCTCTTTCTCTTTCTGGGGTTCACCTCATCCATTGATTTCTTTCTTTCCCAGGGAAGAGTGCTGATCACAGCAGTAAGTCACAAGCTAATTTCTCTCTTATCTATAAATTTTAGCCTTTGTAGAAATTTGGAAGTTTGAATCATGTCATTTAATGAGTTGGCAGTTCTTTTTTCAATGAAATTTTAAAACAGTTGGAAAGTTACTTACAATTACTTCTTGAAAATACAAATAGCAGGGCCAAGGGTTTAGTTCAGCAGCACAAGTGCCTGTCTGTAAGAGTGAGATTGTGAAATTTGATCCCTGATACCTAGAAAAAAAGAAAGAAAGCAAGAAAGCAAGAAAGCAAGCAAGCAAGCAAGCAAGAAAGAAAGAAAGAAAGAAAATGCAAATAGCTAAACAATGAGTTCATTCTTCCTTGAATGTAAATGATTCCCTGAGATTAATTAGGGCATTTAGATTAAGGATCCATATGAGAGGAGGCGGATGTAAAGAGAAGGTTTGCACAAGTTCAAGAATGAGATAATCAGGGGCTCCTGGTTCAGAGAGGTGCTGTGAGTTGTGAGAGCAAAAGCAAAGCCTGTAGTGATCAGTCATATATCTCAATGAAGAACCCAACACGGACACCCCTCAGGACAGGCTGATGGCTTGTGCATTCTGAAAAAGTACCTCTGATACCCTTTCCCCTTGAATACCCAAAGCCATCTGGAACCCTATGGTTGTGCATTGGCCAACTGGACACAAAGCAAGAGTGCTTTAGGGAAGATGTGAAAAGATCCTGACTTTTTAATGCATGCTCACTGTGCCTTGGTTGCATACAAACTGCCCCTTGGGAGAAACAGTGCTTTACAGAGCAACGCTTTTATTATTTCCCAGCAGCGCAAGGGTCCTCAGAGATAGTGCTCTGGGGCTGCAACCCTAACTTCTTTTTAACACTCACAACACAGCAGTGCTTGCAGATAAAGACCCCAAAGAACTTATGCTACTTTCTCAGTGAAAAAAGAAGAGAAGAGAGAGAGAGAGAGAGAGAGAGAGAGAACTCATCATAGAACACAGCATAATAAAATACTATACATTGATTCCCTCCACTGAGGGCATCTGACTTAAGAAGAGTCCATACACATACAGGATCCTGGCAGATAATTTTCTCCCATGTCCTCTGCTTCAGCACACAGCAGGTAACAGCCAGTAAAACTATGTCCCTGTTCCTAGTGCCCCTGTCCCACCCTCACCTGGCCAACCTGCAGCCACAGCAGCGCCGTTCTCATTCATAGATGCCCCTGCTCTTGGCTTCAGCCATGTTCTCTGATTTAATCCTCACACCAATCTAATGTGAACAAGGGTGTTCTGATTTTACAGACAAAGAAAGCAAGGTTGAGAAGTTAAGGGACTTGTTTGTCCAAGGCCCCAGAGCCAGAAGGCAAATCCAAGTCACCTTGAACTCCAAAATATTGTATTCCTCGTCAGCTTTCATTGGATTATCTGCCCCATTTTTGTTTGTTTGCTTGTTTTTGTCTTTTTGGGACAGGGTCTTGCTATGTAGTCCAGCCTGGCCTTGAATTCAAAGTGATCCTACTGCCACAGCCTCCTAGGTGCTGGAATTACAGGTGTGTGCTACACGCCCAGCTGCCTCCCTCCTTCTTGTAGGCACTTGTAGTTCACTATCAGATGTGCTCTTTTCTTAACGCACAGCCACATTCTCGATAACCTCCTCTTTACTTCTTATTTAGTCACCTGGTAAAAATTCCTCTTCCCTTTTTTCCATTCATTCCCACCATGCTTGTTCTAGTTAACAGTTCCATATGAAAAAAGTAGTAAATAAATAAATAAATAGGCAAGTACATATCAAAGGAAACAGAAGTTGTGCTTTTGCAAATGAAAATAGACATAATAAATATCAACACTATTCGAATTTTAGGAGGCACCCAAAATTCCACCCTGGAAAGTCTACAGGAATGTGTATCAACTTTTTGTTCCTTCTCTAATAAAGTAGTTTTTCCCCAATTGTCAGCAATAAGGAACTGTTAAGTTTTTACTGAATTGAAGTTTTTGCTCAGGTTACTTTTTTTTTCAAAGTTGCAACATATGAGATACAAGTTAAAAAGAACTTTGCAGGCTGGTCTAGGAAACCAAGCACCACAAACAAGCTGATAACTCAGGAAAATGTGTTTTCAAAAACTTCATTTGTAGTTTGTGATAGTTTGCATAGTTTGCGGAAAGGTATAATATGGAAGGTGTGTGTGTATATAATACCTCCAGTCAGTCGATGCAATCCCAGTTAAGTCAGGACAGCAGCCAACATTTTCTATAATGTCATGCACCAAAAGGTTGTCACTTTTTTCCTTAAAGTTAATCATATAAATGTGTTTCCTTGTATCCTTTTTAATTGTCTCACTGCTTGATCCACGACAGCACATGTTCCCGCTCTTTTCATCCTGTTATACCTCATCATTCCTTTCCCTGCGTGGTCAATGGCTAGCTTGCCTACACAGCACAAAGGGATGTGTGTGACATTATAGGGTACAGAGATGAGATGACAGCCAGGATTTCATTTACAGCACTCTGGTTCTTATTCCTTAGTTTGATGTCAGGAAAACATACCTTGGTGTCTTTAGAAAATGCGTTTTGTCATAAATATATTTTCACAAACATTTCCCTTATTTAGGAATGTAATGTCACCTTTTGAGCATCTCCTGAGTTCGAAAATGGAGTCATGGAGGAGAGAGGAGAGAGTGAGGGCAGGAATAGAGAAAGGTCACTGCAAAGAGAGCCTTAGTGATTACTCTGCATTAATTGGGAGCCATTGAGTTGTCATAAGAAAAGGGATGATACTTGGTTTCACAATGGCTCACTCTTGCTGACACGTGAGGGCTAGAAGCTGGGAAGCCAATAGACATTTAGCACTATTGACCCTCATGGGATCTAAACCAGGTAGTAGCATGGAGGTGGCAGCAGTGGCTCCATCTAAAAGTGTATTGATGGAAAAGCCAGGAGAGTTTACCAACTAACGTGGGGTGTAGCAAGCATGGCCCTCAGTATCATGTGTACCTACCACACTAGATCATTTCACATCATTTCACAGTAGTTAGACCATTTCTGTCTTCTTTGTCGTCTCCCCATTCTTACTTTAAAGGTAAGAAGTGTAGTCCTCAGAGAATCTCTGAATTTCCCAGAATCTCTGTGATATTAAAGGAATCAGAGCCAAAATTGTTTCTGACCGTAATACACAATATAACTATGTGTCACATGGTTTAATGCTATCTAAATTTCAAATTCCGTCACTTCATGATCACCCTTTGAAGATTTGCGAACTTATTCTCCCCATTTCCTTTCTTAGTTTATCTTTCCTCACAAACAGTTGCCAACCTCTAACGCAGTCTATATTTTACCAATATATCTTGTTCATTGTTTACTTCCCTCCACTAAAATATATGCAGTAACTTTTCTGTTTGTTCACCACTGCATCTCTACTGCTGGGAAGAGTGCCTGGTATGTGGTAAATGCTCAGTAAATACGTATTAGTTTACTGCATGTGTGTGTGAAAGAAAAAGGAAAGAAGGAGAAAAAGTGAGAGAAGAGAAGGAAAATAACAAAGAGAATTCAAATTCTCTAGCTTTCTAGGTCTTATAATATCCGCACACATATGTAAGACTAAAAGAACAAAAATTAAAAGCCATAAATTTAAATTAAATGAAAGACTTGTTAGTTTCTAAAATCTAAATTCAACTTCTGTGTATTCATTTCCCACAAACGATATTAAGCACATTTTCTTTGTTACAAGACATTTAAACATCCCTCCACTTTCTACAGGATGGGAGAGAAAAAGCTGTGATAGACGTTAGAGAACTGAGGACTTAGATTTTTTTTCTCAATGAGTTTTAAGCAAATAAATGTAATGACACTATGTTCCAAATCATGCTGAACTGCAGCAGCATCCTCTAGTGATTCATGACTCTGAAGCCCCTTCTAGAAGAACCTGGGCTTCATGCTTATTATGAATTGAAGAACTGAAGTTTGAGGGTACAGGTCAGGACCCAGAAAGCTGGAATTTCCAACCCTTGATCTCCATTAATCCAAATGCATCATGGCCAGCAGGCACAGAGGTGATTTGTTGTTACAGATTCAGAACCACAGTCCACTGCAACTCTTACTAGATTTGGACAGGGTTATGAAGACCCATCCTCAGAAAACTAGTAGATATTTCCAGTTAAGCCACGTAGTGATAGTTGATTGGTTGTGTCAACTTGAGTAATGCCCAACTATATTGGCTCAGCATATTTCTGGGTGTGGAGGATCCACCCTAGTGAGGATTACTGCCAGAATACTATAAAAAGGAAATGAAAAAGGAAGGATTGCTTGTCTTCTTCAGAGGAGCTCCAGTCTTTTCTTTCACCTTGGGCATCATCTCCTGGCTTCCAGGGCAGATTCCAGTGTCCAGCATCCACCCTTCAGCCTTCCATCACGGACTCTTTGGCCTCCTAACACAACCTTGCATGGACACTACATGGAGCTCCAGGCCTTCAGCTGGACCCTTTAGACCTGCAGTGCACAGACAGACCTCTTGCACTCTTCCATACCTGACTCTGCAGGTGGCCATTGTAAGCCAGTCTTATAAATTCTTACACATTTGTATATCTCATAGTATAACTGCTTCTGTAGTAAGCACTGGCTAACACACATGTAATACATATATTTCGACTTGCAGTTTATAATGTTTGTTTTAGGCAGTTAGCATTTCCAGAGAAGTAGGAAGAGCGCCCCTCATCAGGCAGGAGGCAAATCTCTTAAGCTCTTGAGTCTTCTCATGTTCCCTGTACTGAGTATCTTTATTTGCCTCTCCAGATCCATTCTCCCTCCTTCTCCCTCTCCCCATCCTTTCTCCTTCTCTGAGCCTGAGGAGCTAATCCCACTGGCCTGCAGCAAGGATTGCTGGGACTTCTGGCTTCTTATTAGGCTCATGAATGGAAGGCACTGGTAGGAGAATAGAACAGTGGAAATTAAATCCCAGACATTTCTTTCTTTCTTCTTGGCTTTGAAGGGTATTCTCATTGAGAAGGACAGTGACAAATGGAAGTTGTTTACTATATCTCATTTTCACAGCCATAACTAGTTTCACCTCTAAAGGATAGTCATGGGATGAGGCTCAAATAGATACTACTGGCCACTGAGAGAAACTGATGATTTGAGGGGAGCCATCATTTGGTTCTGTTCAATGTCATGGGTATAAACCAGTCCCATGAAGGATGCCCAGGTGAAAAGTTCTCCTGATTTTCATTCTTTTGTTCCTTCATGCACAGGCCAAGTCCAACAAGTGATATTCTTCTCTAGATGATGCATGAACTGGAGTAAGACAGTTTAATTTGTCTCTGAGGAACCCAAAGGCTGTTAGGATCCTACGGTAGCAACTGTCAAACTAAGAAAACCAGGTGTAAAAAACACAGGGCTGTGCTACGACAAAATTAATCACAGCAAAGAAGGAAACAATTGAACGTGTTCCAGCCTGACATGGATTTTATGCCTTGATAAATGTCAGGCTGCCCTATGCAGAGGATTACTCTAACACAATGCTGCTTACATGACAGTTGAAAAATACTAAAGCATTTGGCTCTGACCTTTCATTTTGTTTGACAGATTTGAGTCTAGTTAAGCTGTATAGAATTTGCTCTTAAAAACATGATTTTTCCCCTTCAAGAAATAGAAGCCAAGTTCAGTTTGCTCAGTTTAGATCATGAAAATGCCAAATACATGATGCTATGAAAAGAAGAGGCTGCCCATATGGACCCTTTCATTTTCCTGATGTGGGCCCCTGGACTTCCCTCATGAACCACAGAAAGTTAAAGATAAAATTCCATGTGGAACATTTTGCTCTCTTCTAGGGAGTAAAATGAGAATACTAATGGAAAAGGAGAGAAGCTTTGGCCAGAGAGGAGTCCTGTGAGGGTCAGAGCTGAGACAAACCTCAATGTGTCCAAGCTGTTCCTATAGATTTAAAAAAATATAGCATGCAGTGTTTTTGGCTGATTTCCCAGAGACATATATGCTGCAAATTTCTAGCTCATCTACCAAGAGCTATAGGCCATTTAATGTGGCCTAAGACCCTTTGGGTGTTTCAATATACCCTTCCCTTCAGAGAGCTTTTTTTTTTCCTTTGAATGTTTCTATGCTGGCTTGTTTGAGGCAGAGACCTTAAAAATATATCAAGTGCTTTGCTCTAGGTGTCACCACACCTTGGCCACTCCTCCTCATTGTATATCTCACAACATACAAAAACAAATCTTTCCACTCATCTTTTCATTCACTCAACTTTTAAAGATTATATTCGTTCTAGATCCTGAGCTTAGAGGGGTGAAGCAAATGGAAGAGATCAACAAGTCATTACAAAACCATAATCCAAGGTGGTTACTGCTAAGAGAATTGGGACAAAGTGCTTTTGGAATATTTTCAACAGTCTTGTTCTAAACTAAATTATGGACTCAGTGGTTTTACCTTCTCAGCCTCATTACTATACTCAAACAGAAATCTTTCTCTTGTGACCCATATTTTCCAGAAGACATCATTATTCCCTGTCCTTTCTAATAGATGGGCCCAGGGAATGTTTTACACAATGTTATTAATTATTTATTCTCTTATAGTTGTACCATAGATTCTGTCTCAGAAAGATCACTTGGAAATTTCTCCAAAATACCAAACCATGTCAAATAGTAACCAGCAGGCATGCAAGCGTGTGTGCCATGGAATTCATTTAAAGGGAAAAGGTTTTCTTTTCAGAGATTCTTGTGCAGCATCCTGAAGTTGTAAACCCAGTCACCAGCCTCCTAAACAGAGGGTTCTTGAAAAACAGGAAAGAATGTCAGCTAGATGTTCTTTCAGTTAAACCATCTGAAAACATAAACACAGGAATTTCACTTCCTTATCAATTTATCTCCAACGCCTCTGATGGATAAAAGAGGAACACTCACATTGTGGATTTGGATGGGCAGCAAGGCATTATTTGAAACATCTAGAGGAAAGAAAAGTAGCACCAACTCTTTAGAACAATTATGGAGAAACTGCCAACAGGGTTGGCAATTCTTTATAAATAGTTGACTTCAAAGGGCCCAGAGATTAATGGACTAGAAGGAGAAATGACCTCATCAGCTTTCACCTTGATGTCATAACTACTGTTGCTTGTTCCTCCTTTTATCAAACAAAGGCACTCAAAGTTTTTGGAAAAGTCCTTAGGCAGTTAGATATCTCTGCCTCCCTAAAGAGACCCAAACCCTGCTCAACCAGGAAGAGAGAGCGCAAACAGATGCTTATCTGCGTGGCCAGAGGAATCAGCTGCTTTCTGGTCTGGGCCTGAGCTGACAGCCACGCCAGGCACCAGGAAGATGCAGTCTGGCGAAAGGCCATGGTGCAGCCTTCCGTGGAGGCCCAGTGCCCTGAAAGAGTTCATTCAGTCGACATGGGTGAGCAATTTCCTCCCAAGTGGCTACTCACCAATGGCAGCCCCAATTACAGACAAGATTGATGGGTCTGCCTGAGGTGCTGAATCCACTTTTTTTTCCCCTTAGAAAATCTTCATGCAAGAAACTCTAATACAAATAATAGAATAATTTCTCTAAACGGACTTTAAAGGGAAACAAAGAGGAAAGCCACAAGAAACGTTGTAGAAAAGGACTCAAGTAAGCATTGACTTCTACATTTTCCTTCTACACACACACATGCACACACACACACATGTATGCACACACACACTCCAGAAGGGCAATTTTTCTCAGGCAAAAGTTGAAGGCACTTCCTTACCAGAGTGGGGAAAACCATAAGCTCTGCCAAGGGCCTCCACAAGCTAAGCGTGCACTCTCTACTCCAGGTCAGACTCCTCCAGCTGGGGTCTAAAGTGAAGGTGACGACTTTGCCTTTGTCCTATGTTATCTAGCATAACTTCTTGGTAAAACTGCATTGGGATCCCAAGGCCTCTGAATTTTATTAACCAGCATTTTCTTCTATAGCCAGTTATATAATTTATGGGAATCGGAACAATATGAAAGTGTTCTTTCCTGTCCAAAAAAGCAGGAAATTTTTTTCTTCTGTGTTCTCTTTTCTGAGCTGTCAAGGTGTTGTTTTTTTGGTTTAGTTGTTTGGTTTTGTTTTTGTTATTTAATGTTGCATTTCCTTGGCTTCTTTACAGGGAACATCAGAGCAAATGGAAACCTAGATTCTCTAGTCCTCACCTAGCAATGTGGAGGAACATGCACTTGACCACAAACCTCCCTCCAACCCTACCCACACCCCCACCTAGCACAGAGGACAGCAGCAATAACTAGAAAGTCTCAGAGTAAAGCTGAGTGTTGAGACTAGATCTCATGGCCTATTCCCAGTTTAAACTCCTTGTCTCCTACAGTAATTCCATGACAGTGTGTTCTTTCTACAATGCCTAAGTTCGGCAATAAGCAAGAGGGAATTGTGGCAGCTACACCCTCTGCCTTCCATTGAGTAATAACTGCAGCTATTTCCAAAGCAAAAGCACAGCAGAAAGTTGTGGTGGAGGAAAGTTGCTCGTTGCATGGCAGCCATAAAGCACAAAGAGAGTCAGCTAGAGTGGAAGGGGCTGGTGACAGGACATACCTTTCTAAGACAAGAACCCCTCATAAGAGCCCATTCAGCTAGTCAATCATTCAGTACCCTCTGATCCACTTTTCCCAAACACCATCTCTGAGTATATGAGACTTCGGGGGAATATTTTAAATCTAAACCATAACAAATGTACTACACATTAGTAGCTTACAAATATGAAGTTGCTAATAAAAATTGAAATTAAGCACATGTATATTTAAATTTTTGAGCTAAATGCAGTACGCTTCCTTTCGTGATGAACCAGAGTTGAAACTAATAATAAAAATACAAGATACCCAGTTAAAATTTAATTTTGCCAAATAGTAATGAAATTACTTCTGTTAAGTAAACTTTTTGTCATCTTATAATAAAAACTGAAAGATCCCT
Organism: Dasyprocta punctata; assembly: GCA_004363535.1. Classification (NCBI taxonomy): domain Eukaryota; kingdom Metazoa; phylum Chordata; class Mammalia; order Rodentia; family Dasyproctidae; genus Dasyprocta; species Dasyprocta punctata. Next base: position 991 of record RJWM01006868.1, on the reverse strand, counting down.
TTGTTTCTATTAATTAAAAAATGCTTTTGTATATGTACCCTTTATAACAGATTTGAAGAAATTTTGTAAGATGGGAAAACATTTGAATGGTACAGTAGATGTAAAAAAAATTCAGTTTAGAAGAATGCTTGTTTTTACATTAAATGTTTATTTGAAATCAAATGATTTTGTACCTAAAGTTTAATAATATAAAACACTAATTAATAAAAATTTAATTTCTGATAGTGAATGATATTTTTATTATATGTATGTCCAAATAGCACATGTGATATGCTTATCTTAAGAGTTACTCACTGTTTACCCGAAATTAAAATTTAACTGGAAGGCCTACATTTTATCCAGTGACCCTTCTGGCTTACCATGTCTCAGTAACTCTGAGCAACTGTCTTAGTTTCTGAAATGACAGCAGTGTGGTTTTTTGAGAACAGTAGAAGAATAACTTTGGGTTGAAGCTGACGTAAGAAAACAGGACAGGTCCCATTTGCATAGACTAAATCCCCACTTCATAGCAGCCAAAATGAAAACCACTCCTAATGTCCCAAACTGGTCCCATTGTGTCAACAACCCCCTTCTCCAAGGTCCTGTAAACTTTAATCAATAATGGCAGAATGAGGGCCTTCTACTGTTCAACTTTTCACCTTTAAGTAAAGATAATATTTTATTGGTTTGTTTTGAAGGTAAAGCAAGGCTATGTATATAAACATTTGTTGTAATTGTTATTACCAGTGTCATGTTTTTGGACACATAAAACTATGAAGCTATGCCATTTACTTTCAAGAACCAAGAACAAATGTTGTTAATCCAAGACACTTTCAATGACCATATAAGCCAGGAGGCCTAATATTTTAATAGATTAAGATACAAATGGAGGGATGGGGGCTCCGCCAGCCCGGAGGAGAACCAGAACCGGTCCAACCGGACCGCAACTTGCTGGGACCGCGAGGCACCGGCGCGCGGGCTCAGAATCAAGGACATATTCCCCCCCCCCCCC